>PVKM010006999.1:0-42716 GCA_004027735.1 Carollia perspicillata | reverse complement strand
TCCTTTGTTGTCTGTAAAGGGTTACCACCTAAAGCAACCTGTGCATAGTAAATGAGGACCATCGTGTAATGTGCTGAGAAACCCAATAAAGGCCTGTGGCTTTTTGCTCCCCTTGAGAGAAAAGCCATGCTGTCCCTTTTCCTCCACAGGACTCGGTGGTCCGTGTGAATGTCTCATTTCATCCATAATGACGCGGACACTGTGGGCCGGTGTCCACATCAATTGCAAAATCATGCATCTTGCACTCAGGTCTCTCTATTACTCAGTGTAACAAGCACAGCAGGTCTCTTCTCTTCAAGAGTTGACTCTCCCTCTCCGCTGCTGTTCTGTTTGTGAACACAAATGTGGAGATGCCTAGAAAAGTAGGCTGTATCCGTCTCAGAAATATTCTTGTAATTCTTAATTATCTGGTTACAGTCATGTGCAATATTCATGGTAGGTAATATTTATCAGTATGTAATTTCCTTTGTTTGGACTCATTATTTTAAGATATGAAATAAAAATATTTAAACTTCATTGAGGGCTCTAAACTTGATATGCATAGATCTGGAGATGGTACATGAATCTCCATATTGTGTGTATCTAAAGAATATCTGTTACCTTAAAATAGTTGCGAATCATGATCTAGGTACCTTGCCAGGTTTCTTCATGCTTCTGTTTTTCTATACATAACATATCAAGATGAAAAAACTAACTGAATATTCATATGAAACTAGACATGTTGCAATTTGATTAGAGTTTAGTCCTGTACGAACACGGTTAAGTAATAATAAAGGGTTACTATCTCCCTTGGAAAACTCATTCATAAGTAAAGTGTCCATTACTGAGTAATGCAAACAAATTCCAAGTTTATATCAAACTGTTACAGAAAATCGAAACAACCATACATGGGAAGGGTTAAGAGCACGATCCTTTATTCACGCGTGATCCCAGAGGAGCCTAACTCCAAATTCTGGGCCTCGAACAAAGGGGTTACAGAGCTTTTATACTCTATCCCTTCCGGGCTACGTGGCAGAAGCTAGATATAGAAGCAGAATGCAGAGGAATGCAGAGGTTAGTTCAGATTTCCTTATTTGGTTAGTTAGTACCCTATGTTTTGGCGTGCGTGGCCGCACCATTGCATGGGCTGGTACTGCCAGTTGAACTGGGGGAGGGGGGCCCTATGCTAAGGCCTACTGGGTTTAAGTCACTTCCCTATATCAAAAGAATTGAATTTCTTTTTCTGAGCTTCACGCTCCGTATGATATCTCAAGAGCAGCTAAAAGTCAACATATCTAGAACTTAAATCATGCTGTTTTTCTCATCACTGTCCTTACTCCATACTTTTAAAAAAAGTGTTATTTGTGTTTTAGTGAGAGGCACCCCTTTGATTGTCTTGAATAAGCCATAAATTTCAATATTGATGTTGATACTTTCCTCTTTATAACTCATCACGATTTCGAAAGACAAATCTCCATGGGTCTCATATTTTTTCTGCATGACTAATGCACACTTTCACAAATTGTCTTGGTTCTGGACTACTTTTTTTCAGGTGTGTTTGTATAGCTGTTTCTCTTGGATGATAAAGATAACATTCCTCCAGAGTGAAAAGCAAGTGTGCTTACTGTCCGGTATAATAAATATAATGCTTCCATCTAGGACCGAGTTTGTCAGGCTTACTTCGCATTACGAAGATTGGGGTTTATTACACTGGGAGTTCCTTTGTTGTCATACAAGCAGCTGTGGAATTGGATGTCAGGAGAATGGTACAAATGTTGACACTGTGGTTATTGCTACTGCCATCGTAATAAAGCCCTTTGTCCCTCACCCAGGAGTCTCCTGCGCTCTGCCAGCATCCATAAAACTGTGGCATCTTGCAAAAACCATAAATCTCAGGCTCTTTACAATGCTTGATACGTATCACCTTTCGTATAAAGTTCACATTAAATATTGGATACTCTCTCCACTTTTACTATAAATTACAAGCATATGTTATATGGATACTTTGAAGGTCTTGTGGTACAAATTTGCAATCCACTCGGTAGTTACTCATTGCGTTTGCGACAAGTACACGATCATTGATGTAAAATCAAAGTTCTCCCATAGTCTAGCCTACAAGTAATTGATCAGGCTCAGTCCATATTCAGGAGAGATTTTAAGTCTGAATGGGTCAGTAACTGTGCCCTTTGGTGTCTGAATATTGTGAAGATTATCCTGGTCAAATGCTTACCACTAGGAGTCCTTTTTGCAGTTCAGAGAAATTTTAGTCTCCCTAAACTTCAGAGTCTTTGAATATGCAATTTAATCTGCTTAGCATTTTTTTTCTCCTCATACCACTTCAATAAATTAACATTTATTCCTCTTTCATTTCCAGTTTAAAGGTCACTTCCTCAGGGAAATCTATTAACAGGCTCTCTCTCTCTCTCTCTCTCCATATATATATTTTCAATATGTCCCATAGTTTTACATTCATAGCAATTCTAATATTTTATAATTTTATAATCGTGTGGTCTTATGTGTGATAATATCTCTCTCCAATTCTGGATTATAAACTCCATGCAGACAAAAACATGGCATTTTTCTTCTTGCTGCTACATCCCCAATTTCTGGCATGATATGTAAAATTGAGAATGAACCAAACATATATTTGTTGAATAGATAAGTAAATAAATGAGTGGTAAAATAATTAGTTTTTCAATATATTTAACTGGAATGACTCCAATGACCAAAGACCCATTTCTTATAGATATTGAATTTTTCACAAAAAAATTGTCAGGATTTCATATTTCGTCTTTGATGTGGTCACAAATATTTTATTTCTCATTATAGATCATAAAATGTATTTGAAGAAATGTATGTATTGAATCCTGAAAATATTAAGTTGAATGACCTGTGTGAGAAAGTAATTTGGTATTTTCCCTTAGTTCCAGGAGTGGGACTCACTAGTAGGATGAACCCTTGGAACCAGGGAACAACTGAGAGTCAAGTAGAACCTTATATTAAAATAAAAAAGAAGTCACATTTAATTTGATCATCCCTTGTGGGTATATATGCATGGCAATAATACATACAAACAAACTGCAATTTCCCAAATATTACTTCTTAACTCCTTCAAAACAGGTGCATTGGGTTAATAATTCATTTGAGCCTGTTCATCATCTCCATTGTAAAACCATTACAATGATGGCTTCAACTATCCACCTGTAGGCGGACATCCTCATATATTTGTGTTTGGCTGCAACCTCTCTAATTTTAGTTCTATTTTCACATGTCTAAATGTGGGCAGTAATATATTCCAGTTTTTTTCTCATCACTATACATAAAATAATATTTGCTCTGGCTGATGTGAGTCAGTGGATTAAATGGTGGCCTGCAAACCATAGGGTCGCTGGTTCAACTCCCAGGCAGGGCACATGCCTGGGTTGCAGGCCAGGTCCCCAGTGGGGGCACATAAGAGGCAACCACACAGGGATGTTTCTCTCCCTCTCTTTCTCCCTCCCTTCCCCTCTCTAAACAAATAAATAAAAATTTTAAAAAAGTAAGATTCACCATCTCCACCCCCTTGAAACCTATGTATGGGGTTTCCATTATTATTCCTAATTTCATGGCTTCATCTAGGAGCATCCATAATATCTCAATGAGAGTTAAATCTCTGAAACAAATTTTATGGTCAAGTTTCATTGATGTTGTCTTTGAAATCACTACCCATTCATTCCTTCATGTTCCACATACACCACCAACTCCCTCACTGAAAACAAGGACAATTTACCTTCACTTTGCTCACTGCAATATGGACCGAGTGTTGGGGGATATGAGTACCCATAGCTTCTTCTTTTACCTGATATCTTTATCATATCCACATATATGGGTTATTTTTTTTTGCTATATTTATGATGGGTCTTCAAGATAGAATGTGTATGGAAGGGAAAGCCTTATCGAAAAGGAGGGCAAAGTAGATCTCTTTCCTTTGTACCATTAAACGGTAGTGCCTTCTTCAAATGTGGGTAGTACGTTATGATTTGTACTCATATTTCTACTCCCCATGAGAATCACACATATTATGAATCCTAAAATAGCTCATTAGACATAGCAGGATGGTACACTATAATATGGGTAGCTGATTAAATACAATTCTATTTTATATTTTTGAAAGCAAAGCAAACCATTGTTTTTCCACCTTTCAATAGCTACAAAATTGTTGGTTGAGAAAAACATTTTTTCTTCAATATCTTTTTCTCTTATTGGCTTTTTTTTACTTTCATAAATGTAAATTTATTCATATCTGAGAATGTCTACTGAGTGGAGGAGAAAAACTAGTGGAGAATAATCTACAGCTATGCATTGGGGAGATGAAGGAAACACAAAAATTACTAGAGAGGTAGGTTTTTGTATTCAGTGGTTTATTCTGTCTTATGTTTTGCTTCCCATGTGGGAAGTTCTTTGTTTTAGAAATACCTTTGTACTCGTAAGGATCAAGTCATTTTTATCCAGTTTATTCTGTCAAAATCACTGTTAATTTTAACTAACAGAAAATCCACTTAACGATGCTGTAATATGTCTGTTTTTCTTTAAAAAAAATCAGTTCTTTAAAGTTGCACACTTAAAATATTTTTCTTGTGGTTGTAAGGAGATATTGATTTAACCTTCAAGTTAGGAGGATGATTTGGAGGCATGAGCTTGTGCATGGACAGAGAAATCAAATCATAAGTTGTAAATGCTATTTAAATTATGAAACATTATTTGACTTTCAAATATGCATTGAGTCCTGCTATTTTCCTTTATAATACAGGTGTTTTCCAAGCATCCCTTAGGTCTATATAGAGTAAAAACTGCCATTATTAATTATGACCAAACAAAAATGTGATTTGCAAGGTTTACTAAAATTTGTACTATAGTTACACATTTATTTCCTATGCACTCAACAAAGCTCTAAGTGGATTTATGTTTCTTTTACACATTCTCCATTTTTTTCTATTCCAACCCTTAGTACTGGACAACCTATTTGTTAATACAATTATATTTATGGGTTTTGATTATTATTCCTATACTATAAACTGTGAAAAGGTGAGGGCCTCTAGCTGGCAGCACAAAATTATTAACATTTTTCGTTTATTGTTTTTCTCAAGAAAAATATACTGATACTACGAGAAGTCAAGAAGTAACTTTATGCATCTGGTGTGTAATGCTTTAAACATAATAAAATTATTTTATTTGATGCATTCCCACCAGAAATGAGTGTTCGCTCACTTTTTCTTAGCCTAAAAAAGGTTTGTCAGTATAAAACCAAATCATAAATTCATTGATTTTTTTACTGTTTTTATTGTATTTATTTATGCTCTAATCTTTATCATGTTATTCCTTTTGCTAACTCTGTGTTTAGTTTTTTTCTTTTTCTAATTTTTTCAGGTATAAACTTGTTTATATAAACCCTTTTCAATATAGATGTTTATGGCTATAAGCCTCTCTCTTTGTCCCTCCTTGGCTGCATCTCATAAGTTTCTGTATGTTGTGTTTTCATTTTTGTTTGCCACAAGATAATTTCTTATTTTACTCAATTTCTTCTTTAATATGTGGTTGGAAGACATACTTGGTATGATCACAATATTATTAAATTTCATAAAGTTTGTTTGGTGACCTAACACATGACCTACCCTTGAAAAACTTCTGTGTGTACTTGAGAAGAATTTGTATTCCTCTGCTATTTGGCAACATTTTGCGCCTATGTCGAACGAAACCATTTCATCTATAGTGTTGCATAAGCCCACTGTTTCCTTATGTATTTTCTGTCCGAATGTTGCATTCACTATTAATAGCGAGGTACTGAAACATGGTATTAATGTAGTGTTGCTATTGATGTCTCTCTTTAGCTTTGTCTTTGCTTCATATATTTAGATGCTCTCCTATGAATGCACATTTATTTCTAGTTATCACATCTTTTTGGTGAATTGATTATTTTATCATTATACAATATCCTCCTTTGATTCTTGTGACAGTTTAAGAGTTAAAAGTCTATTTTGTCTGCTCTCTTTTTGTTAACATTTGCATTAAATATATTTTCTTTTTTTTAAAATTTCAGCTAAAGTGTGTCCTTAAACGACATTGAGTCTCTTGTTGACAACATATAGTTGAATCTTCTCTTTTTCTCTATTTCTTTCCAATGAATTTATTTATTGTTAGAAAAAGACTTACTACAGATTTTATGTTAATTGTTTTTGTCTGTCTTGTACCTCTTTTGTCCCACTTTTTTGTCCTGTCTTTCTTTGTGTTTCATTAATTCTTTTTTGTGATGACATGCTTGGATTCTTTTCTCATTTTCTTTTTATCTGTGGTTAACGTGGGGTTTGTGTAAAATATTTTATAGTTATAACTATTTATTTTAAGCTGAGAGTAAGTTCAATTGCATATAAAACTTGTATATTCTTATTCAATTTCCCCCCACACAAGTTTTATTCATTCATCATTATAAAAACTAGTTGTATTCATGTCAACCTACAGAATGAAAGGTATTTTCGGTTAAGGTAACGTGGTTTGGTATTTAAATATTCCTAAAACACAAACTTGATATGATTGCTTGCCTTCCTGTGCAAATGGCTTGTGTGGGTGTCTATTGCTTACTAGTTGAATTCCGCCATTGTCAGCTTGATGATCAGAGCATTGTCCTATATAATTCCAGTCTATATTTCATCTCTACACTTCCTTCACATACTCAGCACTCTCACCACATTCAGGGCCTCATTTCCTTGGCCTGGCACGCTGAGAATCCTTCACCTCTGCAAGGCTGTCTTGTATCTTCCTCAAGTACCAATAATAAGAAATGACCTCCATACCTCTGCTTTTTTTTCCCTTCTAATTCTCTCATTTGTTCCATTCTAGAGCATGTTGGCAAAGGTTTGCACTGAATATTCCCTCGAGAAGTAGTTAAAGCAAAGTTATGTTCCCACACTGAATTTTCTTTAAGTTCTGTTGTTTTTACCTTTTCATAATGACCTGGTGTCTGTTCTTTAAACATCTTCCATTTCCTTCGTCATGCTTGTACCCTTGCAGCTTCTAATTCGTTGCTTTAGTCTTGTAGGCATGGAGGGAATTGGGGAAGACTATTGCCCCTTTTGGCTAGATTCAGAGTAATTTTTCAAACTCTCAAAAATTTTGGAAGTCTGAGAATGGGGTAACTTAATCAATATTGGTTTTTTTAAGTGTAGTTCTTTGAAGAAACTGAGTGATGGATTGTATATCTTTTTAAAAGACCTTTCCAATATAAGGTTCTTTTTTTAATGATTTGCAAGTAGAATGTTAATTTCTTGGCTAAAAAAGCCTATTATTTCCTGAATATTTCTCTCCAAAAATAGAAGGTGGAATACAAGTTGAATTGACAGGAGAAATAACTAGGTATTTTTCTTGATATTTTATTGTTAATCTACATATACAAACACACATTTTAAAAAATCACAAAAACAATGCACACAGGTAAAATGTTATTTTGTGACATATTTCTGAGCGAAGCATTCAGAAACCAGAAACCGTAAGCAGAACCTCTGGTAGTCTAAACATAATCAATTTAGCATAAACACTCTTTATATTTGGATAGCAAACTGTACCCTGGAGGTTCTCATAGGTGTATATCCCTGAATTTGGCTTCTAATTCATCACATTTATGGAAGTATCATGGTCTGTGTTCTGTAAACACTGTGTTTTGTAAGTCAGTGGTTAAAACAAACCAAGATTTGATTGTAGCTTACTGAGTTGTCTTACAGAGCCACAAAATATGTTTGCTTTTTTGCAGCTAATATGCTTGTAGACGGCATCCTGGCATTTCGACTTGGATCAAAGTTGAAATCTGCTGCTCCTTCTTCTGGGGGACTCAGAAATAAAATAAGACAGGGCATGTCCTTAACTTGATTTTACAGACCAAGAAAGGTCCATAGGAATTCTTATTATATGGGTAAACGTCACTGATTTACTTAACATTTTCTGACAAGATATTTTGTGTTATATATTATTGGCTATATAATACATATTAGGTTCAATAGAACCTAGCATAAGTCTAATCAATGATCTGTGCTTTTCAATAGTTACAATATACTTTGGGTCATATTTCTCTATGTTTTAATGTCTCTTTATTCTTAACTGTTGGCTTTTCTTCTTTGTTATCTCTTTCTTTGATGCCCTCCAGTCTTCATATCTTAAACACTAATGGATAAAACTGCACGATCTATGTTTTATAAACACTTCTTTCCTTTAAAACACAACTGTTTTTTTTTTTTTCATTCTGTAATACCGGGAAGGGGGAAGAGAAACCCTGTATTAATTATAGCTAGCACACAGAATTTTGTTTTCCTCTTACCCAACAAGATGATGCACTGAGCTGTTGTAAATATAATTGATACAGCAAAAGATCACCTAACTTGTCCTCTATATAATTTGTACATCATCTCTTTTGAAATCACTGCAAAGATGCATTACGTGCTGTGAGTACTTTGTTTCAATCTTGATTAATCAATATCATTATCAATAACATTAACATAGTGCACTGGTCAGAGTGGCCATCATTAATAAGTCAACAGACAACAAGTTCTGGCAAGGTTGTGGAGAAAAGGGAACCCTAGTGCACTGTTGGTGGGAATGCAGACTGGGGCAGCCACTGTGGAAAGCAGTGTGGAATTTCCTCAAAAAACTAAAAGTAGAGGCCCTGGCTGGTGTAGCTCAGTGGATTGAGCAAGGGCCTGCGAAGCAAAGGATCGCGGTTCGATTCCCAGTCAGGGCACATGCCTGGGTTGCAGGCCAGTTCCCAGCAGGGGACACACAAGAGGCAACCATACATTGACATTTCTCTCCCTCTATCCTTCCCTTCTCCCCTAAAGATAAATAAGTAAAATCTAAAAAAAAAAAAAACCCTAAAAGTAGAAGTGCCTTTTGACTCAGTGATCCCACTGCTGGGACTATACCCTAAGAATCCCAAATTAGCCATCCAAAAGGACCTATGCACCCCTATGGTTATAGCAGTGCAATTTCCAATAGCTAAGTGCTGGAAACAGCCTAAGTGCCCATCAGTCATTGAGTGGATCAAAAAACTGTGGTACATTTACACAATGGAATACTACACAGCAGAAAGAAAGGAGCTCCTAACCTTTGCGACAGCATGGATGGAACTGAGAGTATTATGCTAAGTGAAATAAACCAGTTGGTGAAAGATAAACACCATATGACTTCACCTATAAGAGGAACCTAATGAACTAAATAAACTGACAAGCAAAATAGAACCACAGGCATGGAAACATGGAACAGACTGACAGTGACCAGAGGGAAGGAAGAAGGGAGACAATGGTGGAAAGAAGGGGAAGGAACTAGACAAAGAACATGTATGAACGACCCATGGATGTAGACAACAGTGTGGGGACTGACTGTGGGAGTGGAGGGTGGGATGGGCAGAGGAGGGCAAAGGGGGAGAAATTGGGACATCTGTAATAGAATAAGAATAAAAATGATTTCATATTAGAAAAACTACGTTCTTTTTCTACATATTGTAATGATTGTGATAGTTGTCAAGTTTTATAAATTCATAACTTTATATTATTTATTTTGGTCATTCTAAGCACACATTCACTTTCATATCCAATTGTTCGTTCCTTTACTTGAAGAGATCTCCCTGCAATTGAATGTGTCACGCTCTACAATGCCTGGATCACCCACTGCATCTATATCTGGGATCATTCTGTTTGTTTCTCTTGTATTTACTTTGTGTGTAGCAGATATTTTTCTTTATTTCTGACTAGAGTATAATTATGAATGGCTCTGTAAAATCTTTCTGTTGCTACATAGTCTGGGATGGCAAGATTTCTGTAGGATTTCAAGTCTTACACCTGGATAAGAGCAGAGCACAGCAACTCTGCACTAGTTTTTGGCATTGTTGACCCTGTCCAAATGTTTAAATTATTCCCAAATGATTGTATCCAAGTCAGTCCTTTCGGAATATGTTTTCGGTGCATGCAGCTAATGTCTGAAGCTGAAGTTTTTTGGCAGCACTTTTTCTGGCAAAGTAGACAATATTTTACTTTTCAACATGAAATCTCAGCTTAGCAAAGTGAAAATTGAAAGGAAGAACAAAAGAAGGAAAGAAAGAAGGAGAGAGAGAGAGATGTGGGGGAACATTGGACACAGAGCCCCCCATCTGCCATGGATGAGAATAAAACTACCAAGACATGATTTGCTTGGGGAGCAGAGGTGGTCAATCTCTCAAAGGAGAAGGGCCCCGAGTCCTTACCTCAAATGGTATTTATTAGGCTTGTAACACACAGGGATACAGGTAAAGCTCATCAATCAATGTCAGGCGGCAAGGATCAAACAATAGATAACATTTCAAAGAAATCTGAGGGCTTAATCTGAGTCAGTGTCTGTCAGGTAAGGGGCTTGTGAAAACTTTAGGAGACATACTCATTTCCTGCCCAGACCCTTATCATATGGATGAGAGCACTGTTAGCAAAGCAAGCTTCACAGGACTTTACCAATTCTTTCTTGTGCCCGATCACCCCGGAACCCGCTCTAGCCAACAGAGGGCTGCACCACCCCCTTTCATAAGTTTTTAGGCTTAAGTGGATTAGAGCCAGAAAGCTCTTCTCCTAGATGGAGATGGGGACTCATGCTGTGTCAGAATAGCTTGGGAGTGAGGGTCCATCACCCCCTCTTTATTGCAGCCTCCCAAGTCCTTCCTTGAGGGCCTCCCAAGTGGTTGTGTCTGGCTTGGGTTGCCCCCCCTCTGAGGGGTCTTACCCATCATTGACTAACCTACCAAGCATTGGGGGCCACAGATGGATGAAGCAGAAGCAGCACTCCTGCCAGGGAGATAAGCTTTGTCTCCTTAGTGGCTCACAGTCCGAAGGTCGCTCACTCAGCCTTAGCCACGGGGCGTTTACAGCTTCTGAAACCAGCCAGGGCAGTTTCCAACAGAGAGAGAAAGAGAAAGGAAAAAAAAATATTATAATGTTCTCCATATGTTTAGTATTGTCTCTCTCAAACAATGATGATTATTTTCAGGATGTAAATGACTGCCTTTGTGTTACAGGAAATGTTAGATTATAATAGTTAGGGCATTTGCTTATACATGGGGCTCCAGAAAAGCAATGACATCACAAAACATAATCAAAACTTGAAATAATTAGTTAATTTATTATTTGTTAGTCATGTTGTGGCAAAACTTTACATTTACATAGGTGTACTTTGTGTGTAAATTTCATGTATAGGACTAGTGAGCATAGCCTAACGTCCATTGAGTGTTATTAGAAAAAGTTTCACTTGCGCTAACTAAATCCAATATCGCACCAAGTCTGTATTTTAACTCCTCATGTATAGGTATGCTTTTCAATTTCCCAATAGAAATATAAGGTTTTAGCAGTTTTCATTGTTGGAAAACTTATACTTGACTATAGCCTCAGTTTTTCTTTATACAATGCTTATTACTTCCTCATTGCGCTGGTGGCAGTGAAGTTAATGGTTGATTAATAACATTTTTGTTTACATATCTATTATTTTCAAGTTTCAAAACATTCAGAAGAATAATTTAGATATTTGTACAACTCTGCATTGTAAGTATGATTAATTGGCCTCTTATTTGGAAATGTGGGCAACTTAGAAGAAGAAAGAATCACTTAGCAAAGAGCATGGCTAAGGGTGATATGACACTTTTATGAAAAGACAAATTCGTATGGCTAGAATTTAAAGACAAGGAAGCGGTTGCCAGCTGAGCTTCATAGAGGCAATTTCAGACTTTGTAGAGGTCTGTCCGGTGATTGAGTGGAAAAGAAACAAAAAGGGCTCAGGCCAGTTTTCCAAGGCATCTTCTGGCTGACAGTCAAAAGGTTCAAAAGATAGTTTGGACAGAACTGTTTTATGAACCTTAATAGGATAGAAATTTCTCATAAATCAAAGCTTCCACGGAAGTTACCTTCGCTAGTTTTTAGTTATTGAATCAATCAATAATTCATTAACAATTATATGCAAGCCACTGCTGCAGGTGTTATGCTAGAGTAGGAATGAAAAAGATAGGTTTCTTTAAAAAATTAGCTATGAGAGTACATGACACAGATGATGTGTACGTAAATAGCCATAAACAAGGTGGAATGTGATAAATATCATTAGAGTCAAGATGAGGAACAACCTGAATTCAGATGAGAAAGACATTTGCAGCAGGAATATAAGACAAAGGGTTGAAGAAGGGGAAGACTCGTGAATGTGAATGATTCAGTGAGGGTAGCAGTGGAAGCAATAGCACAGAGAGAGGCGAAGGACCGAGCATGACAATTGTAGATGACAAGGGGGGAGTGGGATCAAGAACCGAAGTGGAGAGGGATTTTCATAAGAGAGGAGAATTGCACAATAGAATAAGAATGGCAAACTGTTTTAACTGAAATAAAGAGAAGTCATTGGAAATAAACCCTATTTGTCTTATCAAAGACTGTTCTCAATAGACTTGGAAGCAAAGCGATTCATTACAGAGTATGGAAGGAGATGGCAGTGAGGAGGTGCAGAAAATGGTAGGGATAGGTCCTGTGAGGAATATAGTGCTTAAAGATAAATTAAACAGTTACTGAAAGTGTTGACAGCTAATATGAGATGAAATGAAATCATTTTTGAAGCATATTGGCCTGCCCAAAATTACTTGTTTTTCTCCTTTCTTTTTCTATTAATGGCCTCAATCCGTTGCTGAAGCCAGAAACGGGAGTTTTACTTGGCTACATCCTCTTTTTAACCCCCTCCCAACAGAGCTAAGTTGTTTTATATACCCTAATTAATTTGAATCTCTTCAATTTCTATTAACTCCCACTGTTATGACCTTATTCCAAAGCACTAAGATTTGCTTGGCTTCAATTTAAATATTACTTCTGTTAGGATGCTTTCTTCATTAACCTGCCTGAGTTCCTTTGTAAACATTTCATAGAAGGCTCCTGGTGAGGGACAATGGGAGGGGATTGGCTATGGAGTAGCAGGGGAACTGGGTAGGGGAGAGCAATGCAGAAAAGGACGGGGCAACTGTAACTGAACAACAATAAGAAACAAACAAACAAAACACACTCCACTAAGTCTGGAAACATCGCGCCCCCCGGCAATCCCATCATCATCATTTAAGGTACCAGTGACTGTCCCCACAAAACTCTTAGCCCTACTTCCGTGAATCCATGCCCATCCTCTCAGTTCCCAAACCCATCCACTGTGTTCTATGGACTGGAAAATTAATTAGTAAGATTTCTATATCCTCAATCTGTATTGTAAATTGTTTACCTATTTCTTTCCTTGGAACCCTCTCTGCTAATTTTACTGTTCCGATAGTTAATCTCTCAGGTGGTGAAGTTTGTTTCCTTATTGTCTATCATCAGTATTGTTGTCCTCCTTTTTTTTTATTGCTGAATTCCATGCCATTGTTTTTCCCTTCAAATCCTCCCCACTAGTTTCAGGCCACCACTCTATTTCAACAGTTAACTTTTTCTTTCTTTTTTTTTTTTTAAATATTTTATTTATTTATTTTTACAGAGAGGGGAAGGGAGGGACAAAGAGAGGGAGAGAAATACTTGCCTTTTGCATACCCCCTAATGGGGACCTGGCCCACAAAGCCGGCCTGTGTCCTGACTGGGAATCGAACCAGTGACCCTTTGGTTCAAAGGCCAGCACTCAGTCCACTCAGCCACACCAGCCAGGGCTCTTTCTTATTGCAGATAGCCATTGTATTCATTCCTTAGGGATGTTAGCCCAATGCACCAAAAACTGAATGGCTTAAAATAAACTCACTGTGTTACAATTCTAGAAGCTGGAAGTCCAAGTCAAGGCATAAACAGGGCCACGCTCCCTTTGAAACCTATTGGGAAGGGGCCTCCCTCACTTCCTCTATCTTCTGGTGCTTTCCAGCAATCCTTGGCATGGCTTGCCATATAGAAGCATCACTCTGATTTCTCCCTCTTTCTTCAAATGGCCATCTTCTCTGCATATGTGTCTTTGACGTCTTCTAAGGACCCCAGGCAGATTGTATTAAGGACCCACCTTACTCCTGTATGCCCTCATCCTAACTTAACTATTTGGCATGAAGTCTCATTTTGCAGGAATGAGAGGTTAGGACGGGAACAACTATTTTGGGGGGAGAAAAATTTGACCTATAACACGCACTTGCCTTTATCTCTTGAATATTTCATTCTTTGTCTCTTCTTTGATTAATAACATTTTTGTTTACATATCTATTATTTTCAAGTTTCAAAACATTCAGAAGAATAATTTAGATATTTGTACAACTCTGCATTGTAAGTATGATTAATTGGCCTCTTATTTGGAAATGTGGGCAACTTAGAAGAAGAAAGCATTCTTGATCTGTACTAATTTTAATATCCTTTTGGATAATCCTTTCAATCCTCTGTCCTTTCAGTGCCTTACCACCTCTTGTCCAATACATTTGCATGTCAACCTAACTCAGGCTCTTATTGTTATTGTCAAACACAAAAAACTTGTCATTATCAGTAACCTACACTCTGATTACTAAATCCTGTCTTTTTTGCTCATTCATCCTAATATCCCACTTCCAATAATCATACAACTGTACCAAGATTTATCATGTGTTAGTGTAACCAGTGTTGGTTACATCATCTCATGCCCTCGCTTCCCTTTTTCCTAGGGTCAATTCCGTGGTCACTTACTGTGATCCCTTTTTCCAGCCTACTCAGCTCTTTCTCCCCTCTCTCATTTTATTCCACTCACTTCATAAAACTACAACCCTGAATGAACCCATCTGCTCATTCCTACAGATGAAAAATCGACTGGAGAAAAACAAATAAAAACAGTGACAGAACGGTTTTAAATTTATGATCATGAATTTAACTGGGTGCTCAACACCTCCTAGCAATCATATTATGTTTTCCTCTGTTTACTCTCCTACATTTCTAGGCAACTGTTTCACGCATTCTCATGTGGTAAGCCTCCAACAGCTGTCCCCCATCACCCTCAGCTCACGACCCTGGTTCATGATCCACTAATGGAATGGAAACAATCTGATGCAAATATTCACCAACTCCCAACACACCTATCAAGGTAACTGCATCTGAACCCATACACTCTACCTTTGTACTTTCACTGTGTACGAACTGTTTATGTTTCTAGCAAACACGGTTGCTTGTTGCTTGTTCACTTAATCCCAACCACTGTTGCTTATTTAAGGCCATCGATCCCATAAATTCTCCTGCTCTCTCTCACATCATATACATCCTCATTTTCTATCGGACTATTTATATTAATGTTTAATTTAGTTTATTATTTAATCCTGGGCTTCTAGAACAATGAATATCTTCTGGCAATTGTTCAATATGTATTTTGTGAATGAATGCATTGGTAGATTTCTGCCCAAATCTGAATTCTGTGAGGTGATAGGAGATTTTTGGTAAGGTCTTTTTTTTTGGGGGGGGGGGCGGGTATTGATTTAGACATTGTAGCCAGATCATAATCAAGGAGAAATACTTGTGTTGATAATGAAAGCTCACATGTATTTAATGCCCTTTACAAGAAAAATTGGTAAACTCCACTCATTTTGTTGTTCTGCCACTTGCATAGCGAACTCAACACAATGTAGAAAATACTTGGGAGAAGGAACGGAAGAGGGGAAGGGTAATGTATAAATGAGATAGTATACCACCACCTAATTGACATTTGGCAGTAATTGAATCTAGCAAAGGGGAATGAACCTGCTTTGTCAGAAATTAGCATTTGTAGTCAAAAGGTTTAATGATTAAGTGCTGTTGTTTACAAAACACACTGCTTAAATGTTAGATCACTTGCAGAAATATCAGCATAATTTTATAATTCTAACACAATTCTGTATGGTTCGTTACAAGTGAGTACTGGCTGTCTACTGTCTTTATTTCCCAATCTACTCTTTATTTCTACTGTGATTTGTGGTGTCTTTGAAATTTACTTTTGAAAATTTGACAACAAAGAAGTGTGTTATTTTAAGATACCAAAATTTACATTTAGAGGGACGACTTTATTAGTAACTGTTCTGATTTATGCCCTTACCATTGCTAATATTTTTACATTACTCATTCATATGACCTTCTCACACCCCTGTCTTCTCTGATAAATTTGACAGATAGAAACACATTTAAAAGCTCGTTTTGATTATACCAGGTAAGGCAGTTCTTCAGTTCAGTGATGAAAGACTTTGTTGACCTCCTAAAGAGACATTTGAGCTATTCACTGTAATGGAAGAGAAAAATAGAGTGACTTTTTGGAGTCACTGTATGGCAAGTTATTCTTAAGGGATAGTCAAAGACTGCTTGCCCTGATTTGGATTAAAATAATTTTACATAACAATGGTAAAATATGGGAAATCTACAATTTAATTTCAAAGCTATTTCTCATACCTTGAGTCTATGCAAAATTTAGGTTCAGAGAAAAGTTTTTAACACTTTGGCTATAATAGAATTTTGTCAGCCTTTATATGAGTGTGATTATTTTTATACAAATGAAGGGATTGTTGTTGAGTGAGTGTACAAAGACATACTATGGTTAGGAACAAACTGCCATATCACAGGAAGGAAGCGATGAATCTGCCAGGCATCTCAGTCTCCGACGTCCCCTAAACACTGCTCAACTTTGCACTCAGATATATCATAGGAAGCCACTGAGTTTATTACCACTGTTTAAGATACAGAAGAATAAGGGTCAGTGATATTCATCACATTTGTCCTTATGCCACTTGTGACCATACTTTAATTTAGAATTTATATAGCCAAACATGTGCTAATGATACTATTAACAGCACTTTGACCAAAGCATTTTTGGAAGCTGCAGAGTTTATGCCATCAAGTGGAATGATTAAAACAGATTTTCCCCCTAAAAATCGGTTCTTTTAATTTTTCTGGCATATTTATTTATATGGTAGTATTTCAAAATATCCAAGGTGCAGCAGAAGTAGCATGTGCTTGAGAGTGGTTGGTAGGGTAAATAATATGGGTGCCATAATGTCACCCATATAGTTTTAGAAAAACTATAGAAAAAATATATTTTATATAGAAAATATATTTTCCCATATATGGGTGGCACCCATAATGCCACCCATGTCATATAGTTTTAATTTGAACATTTCACCTAAAATGTGCTATGGTGTGCTTGAGTATGATATTGTTATGTTACAGAATGACACGCTCATGATTTTGTAATGAAAGATTGTGTAATGAAGAAGGGGTATAATTTGTGCCAGACCCTGTATATACATAAGTAGCAGGATAGCATATATTGTTCCTACATCAATATGCAAACATCAGGCATGATCTCCGGAGAATCTTGGAATGTAACATGGAATGCCTTTGCCAATATACTAATGATAGGTGAGCAAGTATATTGCTATGGAAAGGGGAATAATAATAGACACTCATGAAGTACTTTTAGTATTAGAGGTATGGGGGTACCTGTATGGGCATATATATATATATATATATGTGTGTGTGTGTGTGTGTGTGTTTATATAAGTTTATGTATACATATAAAGTTTATATATATTAATTATATATAAACATATATATGTTTATATATAAACTTAATATATATGCTTACATGATAATACTACATGTGATACATAGAAAGCATTTATGAAATGTTATTATGAGTGGTGAAATAGAGATTATCAGAGGTCTTGTAGTAAAAGAAATAGTAGCTACATGTGTGATACCAAAGCTTCTGGATGAAAAATGATTTCAATTATTTACTTATTAAACATTATTTTCCTCTTTATCGTGCTCCAAACGCTGATGCACTGGCAGCATTTGCAAAACAATTACTTGCACAGAACTGAAATACTTAGCTAAAAATTCCTTTGAGTTTTGAGGAAACAAATGAGGAATAAAGTAGAGGCCATGAACCAGTTTCTGCCTCTAGGCAGTTTCACTTGCTCCCAACTGCCTCTGGGAGTGTCAGTCATTCTTTTAATGGAAAGTCCCAGCTGCTACTGCCCTCCCCTCACCCCCTAAGCCCACCAGCTGTTTCAGCTTTTCACTGGGCACTATCAGGCCTATTATGGCCAATTGCAAGGGTACGTTGGTGCTTGGGAAAGACGAATGTGCACACATTTTGGGGGCTCTTGCATATGGGATCTGCACTAATCCGGAAAAACTTCCAATACTATCACAGGTCTTGAGATAGAGTTGACGACTATTCCCCAGGTCTCCAAATGTCAAGTTGGGATATGTGCATTTAACAGCCTGCATAAACTGTGCATTGGTTCTGTGGCAGGAATGGTTGAAGGGAAAGCCCCTGAAATCGATGCACTCCAAGCCCACACCCCAAAAAGGTAAATAAGAAACAATACCGGAGTGTTGGAGGAATTGTACAGGTTAGGAAGTGTCATCAAATACTTTTAGGATACAGGGACAGTGGATTCCCCATTGTCTCTTTTTTCAGTTCAATAGTCTATTCACTGAAAAATCCCAACAAATCATGAGAGATGATGGTAGATTATCATCAACAATAGTAACTTCAACAACAGATGCTCTGGCAGGTGTTGTGGACACTGGCCCGCAGTGTCCGTGTCATTATGGATGAAATGAGACATTCACATGGACTACTGAGTCCGGAGGAGGAAAAGGGGCAGTGTGGCTTTTCTCTCAAGGGGAGAAAAAGCTGCAGCCTCTGCCATGACAGGCCTTTATTGGGTTTCTCCGCACATTACATTATGGTCCTCATTTTCTATGCACAGGTTGCTTTAGGAGGTTACCTTATACACCAAGGTAATCACATCACAGAAGAGGGATATTTGCAAAAGAAAAGGCAAAAGTGGTTGAACTGTTTACACTGGTCCTAGGAAGGTTTAGCATGGTTTTTAGGAAGTTACTTTGCAGTAAGTGTTTGCCACAAATCCCGGTGAGGGAGTTTTTAGCAAAAAGCAAGACTCAAAGCGGCCTAGGCACATTGCAGGCCTGATCCCCCATGGGAGAACCTATCCATGGGCGTGAGTCCTGTGCATCTCCCAGTGGGAGCTGGGCCCATGCCATGCAGAACAGTCTCCTACAGCAGGTATGATACATTCACTGAAGTATATGCTTTCTGTAGCAGAGATTTACTCTGATTGAAAAACAGCCCCTGTGTAGGCCTGGGTCAATGATAGAGATTGAACACCCAACCACAAACATCAGCTTTAAAATGATGAACAGAGTCACCATATCCCCATAGCACTCTATTAAATGACAGAAATGACACATTCAGGACCAACCTAGAGTGGGTCTAAAAAGCACGAGTACATTGTATGAACGAATGCACCAGAAAGGTGTTATATACCTTTATTATACTAAGTCCTCTCCTTCAGCCCAAACTGATGGCTTCACAGAGGATTTCTGACAAATGACTAAGGAAGCAGCAAAGAGTGAAGCCTTGTTCTCAAATGGGTCAATGTGATATAGGACTAATTGTAAATGGAAAAGGCGATTGGAACTAGGAATATAAACTGACTATGGAAACATGACAGATGAATTGGCTAGTTGATGAGAAGTATGTAAGAACGGAAGATTGCGAACACAATAGTCTTGGGAAGAGGTATCTTACTTTCATTCTGACGTGAATCTTCTATTACAGAGGGATTTCTGGAAAAACAAACAAAGAAACAAAAATAAGTATCCAAGATGACCTGTCCTGGAGGATGAGCAACCTCTCTTCCCAGGATTCCTAGTGCTTGCACAATAGACCTTCAGGAGAGTGGCCATGGTTGCAGGCATGGAGGCTATTTGGGGTCCCAAAATATGAGACCCCCCTTTACCAAGGTTGAGTTAACTAGTGCTACTATTAAATGTTTAACCTGTCCATAGCGGAAGCTGACACTGGCAGCATTTGCTGGTGAGAAGGGGCAACCACTGGTGGGAAGTTGATTAATTGGACCCCTTCTCCCTTGGAGAGAGCAGAAGTTCACACTTACTAAGGCACCGGATGTACCATATGTCTTTGCGCCTTTACCAGCACCACACTCTGCCAAGGGTGTCCAACCTTGTGGCGTGTGGGCCATACTGTAAGAAAAACAGTTGTCTTGGGCCACACATTAAATACATTGTGACATATAATGAAAAAACATTTCATAATGTTTTAAGTAAATTTAGAATTTTGGATTGCATTCACAGCCATCCTGGGCTCCGTGTAGCCTCCAGGCCGTGAGTTGGATACTCCTGACACAGAATACCTAATCCACTGGCAGGGTGCCCTATGTAACATGTTCAAAGGGTTTGTATAATGCATTTCTCATTGTGGGATTCTCTGGTCTCACAATGTACTCCATTTCCTACAGCAGCCAGCCTGATAGGATGATGGGATACTCCAATCAAAACACAGTGAAGGTGTCAGTTCATGGAAAACATCTTGAGGGGTTAGGGCACTGCCCTACAGGATGCAGTATATGAGATGAAGCGGAGGCTAACGTGTGGCATTTTGTATGTGTCTAGAATTCATAGGTCTGTCAAAAAAGATATGTTAGAAGTATACCCCTTTTGACCATTACTCTGGTGTCCCACTTATGGAAGGGGTGACCAGACCTTTTGTCCTGGTTTCTGAGGGACTGGAGGAATAATTCTTCCTGGAAACAATACAGTTTTCACTGAGATGAATCTGTCGTTATCACATGGACACTCTTTGCTTCTCCTTCTAGCAGTGCAGCAGGCAAAGAAGGGAGATGCCATGCCATGCAGGGTCACTGAGTTTGATCACCAAGAGGAACGGGGGTTGCTAGTACACAGTAGGGCAAAGTGCAGTGCCTGTTAGTTCTTCCACATGCGGTAATGATCTGAATGGGCCAATGCAACAGCACAGCACTGAAAAACAAGGCAGCCAGGGCCCTGCGTGCACTGTGGATAGGAATCTTGATCCTGCCACCAGAAAAGCAACTCAAATCTGCTGAGTCCTCTCTGAGGCTGGACAATTTCTTAAGTGGCTATCATCCTCTGAACCAGTCACAGCAGTGGAGAATGCAACTGTGTTTTCTAACATTGTAACTCTTGCAGAAAAATTTAACTAGTCTTGGTCTAGAAGGATTGAACTTGTGCTGCCAGCCCCTCTCACCCAGAGGGTGGGGAGATGATTGCATGTTGTTCTCAAATCAAGGAAGGCATCACATTGTAGCGTCAGAGCCAGTTAGCATAGGTGAAAGCTACTTGCTATGGATAGTCAATGAGGTAAACTATGTGGGACTTTAATTAGGCTTTTTCCCAGGTCCCGTCAGCTCCACCTGCATCCTGGATTCTCTGGCATTGATTATTGGAGATTCCCCAGAAGCTGTGGTGGCCATCTCATCTCCTGATGACATTGGGTGTCTTGGAATTTGCTGACATGAGGGCTGAACTGCAACAAGGCCTCTGTTGTGTTTGTTGGATCATCATTGTCTTCACGCCTCATCTGATCTAAACCTGCCTCATTTGCGTCACTGGCTTCTCTCTGCATTTCTACACTAGCTCATTGGAGCTATGAGCTGAAATGCTGAGTATGGAATCTCTCTCTCCCAGCAACTGTAAGAACAGTATGTCCAAACTCAGAGAAGTAAGGAAGTTAAAAAAAAAAAAAAGCAGACAGTTCACCTTACAACTCCAATGGCACAGATGGTTTTTCTGAGACTACCCCCATACCTGGGTGTACAGTGGAAATGGTTTACACATACCTTTCACTTCCTGACATAGAATCTTTTAAAAGACCTGTACTTAAGTGTTGAGACTTAATTAACAGTTATTATTGATTTATCAAGGACACTCTTAAGTAAAGTTAGCTTTTTCCTTTATTTTCCCTAAGAGTGTATGGAGATAAAACATATTGCGTTGGCCAAAAAGTATGTTATGTTTTCTTATACATAAAATAAAAGACACGTGTTTCATTTCACCAGTAATTTTATTGATTTGTATGTTTTGAGCATGTCAGCTCTCTCTCACTATTGACTTCTAGTGGGTAGAGGTCAGGGGTGCTGCTAAACATCTTCCAGTGCCCCCACAGGACAGCCCCACAGTAAAGGGTTATTTGGCCACAATGTCAATGAAACCAAGAAATTTCACAAACCACTTTGGACATGTTTGATCAGTCACAGCCACTTCTCCATACACTGCGCAGGTCTTTTCTTGCATTTCAGTTGCATTTTTTCCTTTCTTGAAATAATAAGGCATAATACATCAAAAGTGTTGCCTATCTTCTTCCATCTTCAAGGTTAACATGACTGCACAAAAAATTTATCCAATTTTGATGAGTTTTGTAAAAGGCACACTGATGTAACAGCTAAGAAAATTGATTGTTTCGAGTGAACTTCAAGACAACTAAGCACTACTAGACCTACCGTACGGAAAAAATGTAACAGAGTTTCTGGTGAATCCAGTGCAGTCACTCACTCCCTTGGTTCTCCTAAAGTGTCAGTAAGTTTACCCACTATAGCTTTTGCACAGGCAGTGAAAATACACAAGGGAAAAGGGAAGTTACGGTTATTTCTTCGCTGACCCCTAAAGGGTGGATTCCCAGCATGCCCTGAGGTCCAGAGGGACACAGTTTGAGAAACGTGCCTGCAGATCCTACCCAGAGTGGAGCTTGGGCAAAGGCAGGAATCATTTTACTTGTTTGTGGCAATTGTGTAAGGAGTTATATTGAGTATTTCGGAACCCGGTGTTTTGGGAATCCATTTTTTGTGAATTAAAATTCCTCACATCTTTCATTTTCCATTTCTCACTCAAAAGTTAAATCTCAGTAGAAATTTTCTTCTCTACCAAACCTTTGATCTCTTTTAAAAATACAGAAACTATATAATCTCTGAACATAATTAGAGTCAAGGTAAAAAGCAAGGCAGATAATTAAGATTTACCTAGAAAGGTACAGTAATTAATTCCTAAGCACTTACTGAGTACCATCAAAGAATAGTTATATATGCATGAAAACAAAATCTCTGATTCAAAACCTTTTGTTGAGTAGTGCACTATGAAATCTGCTAACATGAGTATTATACCAGGTAGAATGCTGAAAGGGTCTTTTTGAAACACCTAAAGCATAGAGTGACCTTCAGAAAATTGAAAATATTGCTCACACTTTATTACATGCAAGTAAATTACTGGACAGTATATATTCATTACTTCAGTTACTCCTCCCCACAATTCCATGACTACGTATTGTTCTCACCTATATTTACAGATGTGGAAACTGAGGCACAAAGTGGCTATGAAACGTACTCTAGTTACTCTAAAGGTACAACAATTGGGCTCAAGTAATTTTTGCAGTAAGTGGAACAATCACCAGTTAAATTTTATTCAACCATTTTTAAAGTTAAGGATTTTCATAATACTTATTTTATGAAGGCATTTAAAATTCTCAGAATTCTTAATCATCTTATATCTTTCTCCATCGTTCGTCTCCTCTACAGAATATCAAAGCAAATCCACTGTATATCAAAGGGCACTTACAAAAGGGGCACGTTCTGTACTGTGTGTAAACTTCAGAACTGACTGAAGAAGAAAATTGGATAGATTTCCTTTCTGCTCCCCCAGGTGTGGAGAAGTGCGTGGGATGATTCTCAACACCCTAGATAAAAATATGAAATTGTTTCAAGGATGTAGCAATGGATATATGAGGCACAGTTTCTTAGTAGAATTGTATTCTCATCTTTTTACATGTGTTTGAATGTGGCCACGTGAGTTTGGAGTGGAGTGTATACACGGGTATGAGTGTAAGAGGATAAAACGTTTCCCGAATAACCTGAGGTTCGGGTAAATTGGCTTTATAGTTTCAAAATTTGAGCTGCACAGTATGGCAATTCCCTTTGAAGGGAAGACATTTTATGCTTTTTCCTTAAGGAACAGAATTGTACATAAATACTCTCTTCCTGGATCCAAAAGGAAAGAAAACAGAACTAATCCAGCAACAGGTGAGTGAAGTGATGTTGTGTTTATTAAAATTGCTTTTTTTACAGCTTGGAAGGGAGTCACTCAACTCATTAAGTAGACACTATTGATCAATAGAAAATATTTGTGTACCTTTATTCGCCTGGGTTATTTATAATTTTAAAAATATACTTCAACATTTCCTTGTATATACAACTTGGTTCATTTTTTTTTAGGACAGCTTAGTAAAACTTTATCAGAAGCTGTCCTCAGATACACACTTGCAAATCCATTGTCTTTAATAAGAATTGTTCATGTTCCATCTCGGAGGAATTTTCTCTCCATGCCATTATAACTAAATGAAAGTCTGTGCTATACAAACAATCCTGATTGCGGGTTGACATTAATATTTGCCCTACTTTTAGATCTACAAGATTGAAAAAATGCAGTCATTCAGAACTCACATTTTGCAAAACCTAATGGGAACTTGCAACTTAGGCTGGAAATTTTATTCTCTCAAATTAGCATTTATTAGGTTTCATGGCGCTTTGCAGCTTGAAAACTGACACCATATGTTTCTGATTGCTTTAGACAACTATTCAAATGAAGGTTGTCTAAAATTGTTTATGCTCAATTTATCCCCACACTTTTTACGACTTAAAAACTTTTACTCGAGAGATTGTATTTAAAAATAAACATATGTCAAAAGCAAAGCAGTTAATATTTGAGATGAAACCCTTGGTCTTAGAGGTTGAAATGATGCTGGGTTTTTCATGCACAAACAACCAAGAAGTATACAGAATCTTGGAGTTGTATTAAGAGCTGCCATTTAAAAGTTACATGTTCTTCCAGGCATTGTGAAGTATAGATTATTTTCTCCATATTTGTATTAGAAAGCAGGCTCAGAGAGATTAGTTAGATTGTGCTCATTTTAGTAAATATAGCTGTATTTTAATAGCTATGTCATAGCTTGTAAATTCTTCTGTTTTCTTTTATATACAAGGTTAATTTTCTATTCTCAATGAAATGTTCAGTCATTAATATTTCTGAATGATTGTTTAAAGCTAACAAGTGATCTATTTTAGAGTGAAACTATTTAAAATTATTAGGTACATGTTTCAAATATAAATAAAGTTTTGGGCTGCAGCTTATTAGAATTCATGTAGTAATGTGTGTTGCCAGAAAATACAAACATTAATGTCATTTGTGTCCATACATGGTGAAGAATACAGTGTTACCACAAAGTGTTTTAACACTTCACAGCTTATTAAAGAATTTCTATATAGGGAACATTAAAGATGTGCATCAAATTCAGGGACTCAGACTGGGCAGAGGTAATTCCGTTTCCATTTTACATACATTCATATGATAATTTACGTGATGGTGAAATGCATTCTACTTATTTCATGAACATATACTTCCTGGAGTTTTTAAAGTCCCTTTCTCTAACTATTTCTCCTACCTTACTTCATTCTTGCTTTCACAGTACCCTGATCTACCCAGGGTTTTGGCATAATCCTAGCTCGCACTGGAGATGGGGCCTTGATGCTTATTCTGGATACTTCTGGCACCTGGCTATTAGAACCTATAGGCTCTAGATTGGTTACATGATGTGTGAGGTCCAAGACAAAATGGAAAACATGAGGTCTGCTGTTGAAAAATTATTAAGACTTTCAAGATGATGACAACAGCTCATTAAATCAAGTGCAAGAGCCCAGCCTAGGACCTGTATGGTCATTATCAGAGTTTCCTTTAGAGTCTTAATCAATTTAAGTTACAGATTGTTCCATAGTTAAACAAAGATTACTTTGTGACATTTAGAGACATTTTGCATGTAAGTAATAGGCAGGCTGTAGCCTAACAATGTTATTTTCAATGTATGCATATATTCTAAATTTGTCACAGTATTAATAAACTTAAAGAAGAATGTTATTTATTTTGGGCCAGAAAGGTGCTATGTTTTGTTTCTACTGTATTAAAATTTCTTTCACTTGTTAAAACACCATCTGTATCACGCTATTTTCCATCAGGGAGAATAGACAGTGGAAAAAAGAGAACAAAAGGTGGGCCTTAATAGGGAGAAGGAAATATTTGCAAGAAACTGAGAAAAAATTGATATTTATCATGGTAACTAGTGTTATTTAAAAATTGTGAACTTTCTTGAACACACTGACAAGTTAGAGGAGGTGTTCAAATGGAAAAGCTACTTAAAGGGAAAAGATGGCTGCTTAGTAGATGGAAGAGGAAGTACTTGTTTCTTAAGCAGCTGGACTTCCCCACAATGAACCTGAACAATCAACTGAAACCTAGCTCTTGTAAAACTTTGAAGCCAAGGAGAAGAGACAGAAATCGTGGCTCTGGAGCTCCCTCCCCTTTGGATCTATGGGCCTTAACCACACACAGGGCTCCTCAACCCCCAACAATAGAGTTGGGAAGGGGCACTGTGTGGCATCTGGGAATCAGTGGGGATTCACAGAGTCTATAAGACTCAGATGGAACACTGCCAGCCCAAATTGCTCCCATTGTTTCAGCACCAGCCTGGAGAGACCATGGCCGCCACACCCAGTCCCATGGAGATGCCTGCAGACTGCAGTCCTCAGTGACTTTGAGGGGCCTCCTATTTTCTGGGGAGGTCTTGTGTGGAAACCTAGACTGCTGGCTTAGTGAAACTGGAAAAGCCAGCATTCGTTCTGCCTGCCACCTACCAGGCCCAATAAGCAGAGACAGGGATTGAATCCTTATGGGTGCTTTATTCAGATGGCTGGTGATCTCAGAAGACAGCAGGTTTGTACCCTAAAGGACCGTCTTACATTTCCTTCCAAGCCAGTCTTATATAACAGAAAACAAAGTGTGGTGAGGGGTTTGTAATTCAGGGAGAATTAGATTAAAGAAACTACAGCATTCTCACCCTGGTTGTCTGTCTCTCCCTGGAACACAATGTCTCAGATACAACCATGATGACTCATGGTCTGTTCTGGAGCACAAAGGTCAATCGCCTGGGACTCCTGGAGTCAGGGTGGGCCGCCTCTGCAGTTCCTGAAACAATAGCTTTTCACATGCATTTAACTGCTAGGCTTATTCACTATTACCTGAAACTCAAATTTTCCCACTCTTGAGTGCCCCATCATTAGCTGTGTAGAGTGGATACTGGGCAGATGCAGACAGGAACCCAAAGTGCAAGTGCTGCACCAGCTGACACACCAGCAGGAAGCCACAGCTGTGGAGCTCCCTCCTCTCAGGAGCAAGGGGCCTCAACCCCAAACAGGGATCTCCAACCTGCAGCAATAGAGACAGGAAGAGGAGACTATAGGGGTCTGGTGGTGGGGTTCCAACCTGCCTGCCAGGTCCAGAAAGTGCACGTGCAGAGGGAAGTGCTTCCATTGCTGCAGCGCCAATGCACTCTGCAGTGACAGGTCACCATATGGGCTCAGGCTGCTGCAGAGGCTGTGAAGTAGCCCCTGGCCCACTGTGGGCTACAACCAACAGTGCATTTAAGGAGTCTTCTGTTTGTGTGGAGGCACCACTAAGTGATTTGGAAAGGAAGACTGGTCTCCCCCTTCTCCATCTTTGGGCCACTCCTGTGGCTGAGTTCAGAGGCACAGAGAAACCATGGAGGACAGGGAATTTCTGGCCCATCCTGCAGTTTTTGCAGTCATGCCACACCACGGTGGGACTTTGGGTCCTCCCCTGGTGACACCAGCTGCAGTGGAGATAAGGGTGTGGTGCAAGGAGGGGACTTTGCCCTCTCCCCGACCATGCTCATTTTGGCAGTGAGCCAGATAGTGCACAGAGGTCAGGATCTCACACTGTCTCCTGGGGAGGCTATGGTCTGGCAGCTAGTCTCAATGGCACGGCTACACTGGAGGGAGGCCGTCCCAGTCTCAGACCACACTAGCCCAGGACAGAGAAGAAGTGTCTGCTTCACTCCTACAGCTTTGTGGGTACCACCCCCAATGGGAAACTGTGGAGTCTCACCCTACCAAGTCCCCAAATGCCCCACTGGGTGCACTTCTATGACAAGGAGAAAGAATAGCTCAGAGCAGGAACTCTCAAAGTGTGAGACCCTGGGAGGTTATTGTCTGAGAATGAGATAGAGTGCTTAGCTTCCTCCTGTGGTGGCTGGGTCAGCTCCGAAGTCCAGGGCTGCTGAGCTCACTCCCATAAAGGGGATGGCTGGCTATAACTAATGAGACTCTTCATGGAGCTGGAGACCAGAGCTGGAGACTCTGGAGGATGAAAGGGTTTGGCTTTGAAGCAGAAGCTAATTCCCCTCATTAAATGCCCTACTGACTATGCAACCCACAACCACTATACAAACTCACTACCACTATCTCAGCAGGACTGGGCTCATCCTATAGTCTCTCATCAAGAGGCTCAGGAGGAAGAGCAGGCAACCTCAAGGAATGGCGCAGTAGCTAAAAGGTGGAGGCTGGCCTCAGGAAGCCTCAGTCCTTATACAAAGTTGCTACCAGCTCTAAGCAGGAAAAAGCTGACTCCTCACAATATGGCCCCTCACATGCACACACAGGTCCAGTATACAGTGAGCTCCATGGTAGCTACAGACAGGTAGGCCAAGGACAGTTTTACACAATGTCTGACAGTGACCTGTATCTGAATCACATCCACCTGGATCTAGAACCAAGAAAACCAGTGGTGGGCTTCAGACCACACCAGAGCATGAACCAACTAGACACACAAGAAGTACACTCAAAAGGGGATTTCTGCAGCATCAGACCCTGCTGGGAACAATGCCACCTGAATGGGTAGTTCCTACACAGCATATCACACACAGTAGTCCAGGTTTATTCTTATAGCCTCCCAGCCTAAAGGGTTAACTCTACCCATGAGAGAGCCAGCAGCATCCAAGACTTGACTACAAGGGGAACACAGAACCCACAAACAATACTCCTGGACCATGGAGTTCAGATGATCTGAAAGATTGTGCCACTGGCCCCCACAAGACACCTTCATCATTAAACCATCTAAGCATATCGGGGAGACATACACACCTACTGAACACACAGAGATCAGATAAAGGGACAAAGGAAAATGTCCCAAATAAAAGAACAGAAATCCGCACAAAAAGAATTAAAAATATAGATGAAAAGAAAGCAATTTAAATGCCAGATGCAGAGTTCAAATATGGTTATAAGGATGCTCAAAAACCTTCAGGGAAGAGTGGATGATCTCAGTGAAAACTTATACAAAGAGATAGTGAGCATTGTAGAGGACATAGAAATGATAAACAAAAACCAGTCACAAATGAAGATTATAATATCTGAAATGAAGAATTCACTTACTTGAAGGCATCGACAGTAGGTTAGATGAAGCAGAAGACTGAATCAGCAAATTAGAGGACAAAATAATGGTATCCACCCAAAGAGAAAATGAAAAAGAACAGAGGCTTAAGAGGAAAGCCTCTTTCCTTAAGAGGGAAGTCTAAGGGGCCTTTGGGAAAACATGAAAACGACATCTGCATTATAGGAGTACTAGAATGAGAAGAGAATGAGCAAGGGATAGAGAACCTATTTGAAGAAATAATGGCAGAAAGGGGCACACAAGTTCAGGAAGCACTGAGAGTTCCAATGAAGATGAATCCAAAGAAATCCACACCAAGATGCATCATAATTAAAATGGCAAAGGACCATGACAAGGAGAGAATTTTAAAGGCAGGAAGAGAGAGACAGTCAGTTGCATACAAGGGAGTCACCATAAATCCGTCAGTTGATTTCTCATCAGAAACACTTCAGGCCAGAAAAGGACTGGCAAGTATTGTGATGAAAGCTAAGAGTATGTATGCAAGAATACTCTATCTAGCAAGACTATCATTTAAAATTGAAGGTCAGACCAGAGGGAGAGGGGAGGGAATTTCAGGGGGAAAAGGGAAGGGATTGCAGGAACAAGTATAAAGGACACATGGACAAAAACTAAGGGGGGTGGAAATGGGAGGGAGGTGAGGAGCACTGTGGGGGGGGTGGACTGGGAGGGGAGTAAAAGACAGAGAAGTGTACTTGAACAACAATTAAAATAAAATTTAAAAAATAAAAAAATAAAATTGAAGGCCAGATAAAGAGCTTCCCAGACCAAAAAATAAATAAATAAAATTTAAAAAGGTTAAAGGAGTTCATTACCACCAAACCAACATTCCAAGAAATGTTAAAGGACCTTCCTTAAGAGCAAAAAGAAGTAGAGAAAAAACAGGTGCAATAAAATATTGAAATAAATAAGTACTTTTTAAATAATAACTTTAAATGTAAATGGATTAAATGTTCAAATCAAAAGACAAAGGGTAGCTGAATGGATATAAAGATATGGCCCATATATATGCTATGTACAAGAGAACATAAGATATATAAAAATATATCTTTTTATATATTTTTATATATAAAAGGGTCACCTCAGAACAAAAGATTTCCACAGGCTGAGAGTGAAGACATGGAGAAAAATATTCCTTGCAAATGGAAACACACAAACAAAAAGCTGGGGTAGAAATACTTATATGTGACAAAGTAGACTTCAAAACGAAGGTCATAACAAAAGACAAAGAAGGTCACTACATAATGCTAAAAGAATTGACCCAACAAGAGGATATAACCCTTGTAAACATAGATGCACCCAACTAGGAGTACCTAAATATATAAAGAAAATCTTGGAGGACTTTAAGGAAGAGATTGACAGCAATACAATCGTAGTAGGGGATTTTAACACCCCACAGTCAGCAATGGGTAGATCTTGCAGACAAAACAACAAGGAAATAGTGACATTAAGTGACACAAAGGATCAAATGGATTTAATTTTTATTTAGAGAATATTTCATCCCAAAGGAGCAGAATATACATTCTTCTCAACTGCACGTGAATCATCCTCAAAGCTAGACCACATGTTAGGTCAGAAAGCAAGTCGTAACAAATTCAACAACACTGAAATCATATCAGGCATTTTCCCAGATCACAGTGGTTTAAAATTAGAAATCAATATCAACAAAAAAGACCTAAAAACACTCAAATACATGAAGGCTAAATAGCATGTTATTAAATAATGAATGGATTATTGATGAAATCAAAGAAGAAATAAAAAATTACCTGGAAACAAATAAACACACAACTACCCCAAATCTATAAGACTCAGCAAAAGCAGTCCTGAGAGGGAAGTTCACGGCATTACAAGTCTACCTGAAGAAGCGAGAAACATCTCAAATATATAATCTAACCCTACACCTACAAGTACTAGAAAAACAACAAACAACACCAAGAACAAGGAAGGAAATAAGCAAGATCAGAATAAAAATCAATGATATAGAGACTAGAAAATCAATACAGAAGATCAGTGGAACCAGGAATTGGTTCTTTGAAAAGATAAACAAGGTTGATGAATCTTTAACCAGACTCAGCAAAAAGGAGAGAGAGAAAGAGAGAGGGAGGGAGGGAGGGAGAAAGAGGGAGAGGGAAAGAGAGAAAGAGAGAGAGAGAGAGAGAGAGAGAGAGAGAGAGAGAGAGAGAGAGAGAGAGAGAACTCAAATAAATAAAATCAGAAATGAAAGAGGCAGAGTAACAACTGATATCACAAAAATACAAGGGATTATAAGAAATTACTATGAACAATTATATGCCAAGAAATTAGACAACATGGGAGACAGGGGTAAATTTCTAGAAACATACAGTCTTCCAAAACGGAATCAGGAAGAACCAGAGAACCTGAACAGACAAATGACAAGTAATGAAATTGTAGCAGTAATCAAAAAACTCCCAGCACACAAAAGCCTTGGACCAGATGGCTTCACAGGCAAATCTTACCAGTCATTCAAAGAACTAAGACCTATCCTCAAATTATTCCACAAAATTCGAGAGGAGGGAAGACTCCCAAACTCTTTTTATAGGACCACTATTATCCTAATTCCAAAATCTGATAAAGACACAAAAAAGACAGGAAGTTATAGGTCATTATCCCTGATGAACATAGATGCTAAAACCCTCAATAAAAATACTAGCAAACTGGATGTAGCAATACAGTAAAAAGATCATATATCATGTTTAAGTGGGATTTATCCCAGGAATGCAAGGTTGGTACATATTCACAAATCAATAAATGTGACATATCACATAAACTAAAGGAAAGATAAAATCATATAATACCAATAGATGCAGAAAAAGCATTTGATAAAATCCAGCACCCATTTCTGATAAAAAAAAAAAACCAACTCTCAACCAAATGAGAATAGAGGGATCATACCTCAACATATGAAAGGCCCTTGCCCTAGGAGATGTACTGGCAAAAATATTGCTACAAGAGATATCTGAGACTTTACTGCCTATGTTTCCTTCTAGGATTTTTATGGTTTGCTGACTTACATTTAAGTCTTTTATTCATCGTGATTTTATTTTTGTTTTAGTTTCCTTTTTGTGCGTGTCACCTGTCTAATTTTCTCAACACCATTTATGGAACTGCATTGTGTGCTTTTGCCTCCTTTGCTAATTTTTTGTTAATTGACCAGAAAGTTGTGGGTTTATTTCTGGGACCTCTGGTCTCTCCCAATGATGCAATTGCCTGGAAGCTTAAGTAGTCAAATTTATAGATCAAAGAGTGAAATAATGTTTACTAGATTCTCAGTTTATAATAAAAGGAAATGATTAGAGGTTCTAATAAAAGGGAATGAAGTTTAGTTAACTTCTAGTGATCTGCTGTACGTTGTTCCTATGGTAAACAAACTGTATGTGCCACTTAAAACTTTGTTAAAATACACCATCCATTTCAATTGTTTTCGTATGATTAGAAATTTCTTTGTTGCAAAATGTAAGGTTTTTTTTTTATGTGTGCCATGTTTATTCTTCATGAGAATGTAATTTTTGGAAGAGGTATAGGAAAATATTTTTCATTTTTTAATGTAAAACTAAATTCTTTACGTTATATCTTATAGAGATTTATCAAACTCTCCGTGTAAAATACAAACAATTGAGCAAAACAAGTGCTTATAATTAATCACAACACATAAATGACATTCGGAGGTCATTTATACAGTATTTATTAAGGGCTCAGTGACTTTCTCAGAAAATGTTTGAGGTCCACAGTATGAGCTGGGTTTGTTCTGTAGTAGTTTTCAAGTATTGCTGTGACTTTAGTACAAATATTTATAGGTGACAATTCGGACATTTCAGCCCAACCGCAGCTTCCATTGGTTCCGTGTGTGAAACCAAAACTATTTGGAAAGCACACACTTCGAGTGAGGTTTAAAAAACATAAGAGAAGACAATGCTGCATATTAGGAAGCAGATTATTTGGATAGACCTGAGTCCTGGCTTTGTTGCCCTATGCTTCCAGTTTCGGTTTAAATGTCCTCTTTATATTTCAGGGTTAAGTTGCCTTTTAAAACAATTTCACATCAATATTACTTGTTAAAATTGGAAGCTGTTTGGGATGATGGAATCAGCAATGGACAGGGTACTAGAAGGTATGTCTCTTCGTTCTGTTTAGGCCACTTTGAGAACTTTGGGGAAGGAACGTGATGTAAAAAGGGCTGTGGTACATTCTTCACCCCCAAACAATGTTGCCTGAAATAAGAGTTACAAAAGGGCAACTACTATGAGAGCTTCCATATTGGACATATCTGGGAAATGCTGCTTTATATTTTCATCTTGGAGGGTCACAAGCACTGCAGTTCTCTTAAAGACTCTGAGGAGACCTGCAGGGGGAATCTCTTTTAAGGAAAGCCAGAAAATTGTTTAACTTTGTCTGATTCAGAACTTTCTAAACCTGACAAGAGACTGGCTTTCGCAACATGAAATCCACTTTAATCCAATCGAACTGTGTTAAGTAAGTAGAAAGCTTTAGCCTGTATGATCTCAGTTCTGCTAAAGTTTCTTATATAGGTGGATGATTATCTTTTTAAAATAATGACACATAAAGTTATGAGCACACAGAGTAAATACTGCATATGTAACCTAATGGCCATAGATACTTAACAAATACATATATTCTTTATATTTTTGATTATCTGATTGTGCCAGTAATCTATGAATTCTTATACATGATGGACTTTTTATCATAGAGTGTCTTTGAAAATGCTGTTAGTCCATTTGAGAGGTAAAGGCAACTACTACAAAGTTAACAAATACTCATGACTGTGAGTTACAAACTGTAGTATTATTGCCCTGGCTGGTGTGGCTCAGTAGATTGAATGCTGGCCTGTGAACTAAAGGGTCGCAGGTTCAATTCCCAGTCAGGGTACATGCCTGGGTTGTGGGCCAGGTCCCCAGTAGGGGGTGCACAAGAGGCAACCATGCACTGATATTTCTCTCCCCCTCTTTTTCTCTCCCTTTCCGTCTCTCTAAAAATAAATAAATGAAATCTTCAAATTGCAGTATTATTAAGAAATTTAAGAGAGAAAAGAATTTTTTCATGGTAACTCCATTCTGTGTTAAATGTTAGCTCCAGGCATTTTCACTATTTAATTGCTGAGAAAGAAATACTTACGTGATTATGATGAACTCTGTTCTTATCAAATTTGAGTTACAGAGACTTGGTGATGGTTATTCTGTGCGGCAGGGCCGACTTGTCTGATCTGGGCCTGTCGATATCGGTCACAGTTGTATATTTTGTAGCATATTTATTTAGAAAAAGTCAGTTGTTTGCTTCAAGTACATTCTATCCAAAATATATTTGCTATGTATTATTTAGTATATATTCTCAGAAGTCTGTGAGAGAAAAGCCACTCTGATTCAGTTTAAAGTATTAAATGAGGAAGGCTTGTCATTTGCTAAAGCACAAATTAAATTCATTACCTCCTAAGCCACGCAGGTGGCTCACTAGTACTAAACACTTTATACATTGATAGGAACACTTTTGGGCTACAAGGGTATCAGTTTGTATACTGAAAGAGTAATAAATGATAACAGCTAATTCATTTTTTAAGTGTGCTTTATTTCCCTCCAATGTATAACATAGACACTTGGTTCAATATTCTCTAAAGTTCACACTTTCATTCTATTTGTAATTTGGGGTTCTGCAGACACGATGAGGCGGTGACATTCAAGCAGAAAATCTTTAAAGGAAAACAAACTTCCTCAGCTCATTGACCTTTCTCTCATTTGATGAGCATTTGGACTTTTTAGATTCTGAAGGTCAAAAATAAATCTCTTTATATTTATCCTTAGTCTAACTACCTGTGCAATGCCAATAATCTGTCAAAATGTGCTCAGGTAATTTTTTTCTCTACCCACATGTCGTGTTTCTAAATATAGTAAATTCTCCTTTTCTTTCATCTTTAAGATAAAACCAATTAATGCATCCAAAACAATGAACTTGTTTTATTTATTTTTATCATTAGCATTTAATACTAATGACTAATGTATTTTCTAAGAGTGTTTTCTGTACAATCTTACTTGACTTGCTGTAAAAGCTCATCTTGGTTGAATATTTAGTATGTAATTACTTGAGAATATTGCCACCTAATTTTGAATGTACTTTTATGTTAATACTGTAGCTCTATAACTCTTTCTCCATACATATATTTCTTTATATATTAATCTATAATTTTCATATTTTTTTCTAAAGACTTTAAGGAGATCACCTTTAACGTACCAAAAGCACATAAAGGAGCTGCCTGTATTTTCCTCACTGTCGCATTATCCTGCATTATCCTGTTCATGGCCTATCATTTTGATCACATGAGTCTGATTTTGTCACTCTTGTCAGTGCAAAAGGTCAACTTTGTTAAAAGATTTTGGCATAGACTGGCAGTCAAAAATATCAATCATGTGGCCGCAACAGACCTTTCTAAGTAACTTTCGACAGCAATCTTCTCTTGTGTTCTCTCTAAGCGGAAGTAGTGGATGGGGCGCTGTTCTCCAAGATATCCGGGACCCCCTGAGTCTCCTGAGACTTTATGTGTCTCCTGCTTGGAATTACTAACTCCCAATTGTTACTCAAAAGATGTTTCGTTTTTTGTTTTTTTTTTTTGTCAAAATACTATCCATTCCTCAAACCCTTCTTACAGGCCCTTATTCATGAAGCTTTTTGCAATTCTCTCAACTGAAAGTTACCTGTCCCTCCTAATGGAAGGAAACCACCTGGCCCTACATGATCTGCCAGCTGAGTGAGGCCAACTGCAGGAGAACCACCCTAGCAACAAGCAATTTTGAGAAATCATAAATGATTGCTGTATTAAGGTACTATTTTTGGAGGTGGTTTGCTATTGAGTGATAGATAATTGATACTAATTGCTACCTTAGACTTGATATAGCTTTTAGTTGGTAAATTCATCTTTGTCTTTCAAAAACAAATGTGTGAGAATTGACTGGAATGCCTTCATGACCTGCCCATGAAACTAGAGCCTATGCACATAACTTTGCATTAGGAAAGAGCCTTGAAACTTATCAATTTTTGTGCAGCACATTTTTATGGGCATGGTAAAATTGGAGTCACTATCCATTTTAATTTTCTTCCAATGTAGTAAGGCTGGAAAGCTGAAAACGCTATTTTCAGATCACTCCAAGCTAAAGTTATATTAGTAAATTAGATACTGACCATTTATGCTGTCTGGGAAATTTGGAACGGGAGAATCAGTCAGGGACATTTATATGCTGATTTGGTTATTGCTACTTGGCAATTGCATTTTTGAAGTGTTAAGCCTCATTCTCTGTGTGTGGGCATGTCTGTGCCCATGTGTGTGTTTTGCTGTCCAGTTTGTAATCATGAGCTCATGGATGTGAGGGGCATTTGTCATGGGCAGTGACTGCTGTCTGCTTCCTGGATCAGTGCTACATTGTTGTGACCTCGAAGGGAACAGTTGTACAAGGAGCTTATTGTGTTAGAAGTAGCAGCTGCCCTGACGGACAGTTTGTGATTTTGTTCTTGGTGTCATATTTTGAAAAATCCACTTTTTGACCCCTGCAAAATTTATAAAAGTATGCAATTCCCTGTAGTGAAACTCTTACTCCATAGCAGAACTAGAATGTTTCTTATTTTCTGTGGTTGAAACCTTACTAATAGAACACCATAAAAATAGTGTAGTAATGTGTACAGCCATTGCACCTGTAGATGTAATACAATTAAGCATGAACAAAGATAAATTTCACATTGTCATAGACGATGATGCATTTATCACTGTGTTCCATAGGTTCTGGAGATATTCAAAAAGTGTATGAGTTGTTCAATTACAATCAGGAACTTAATAAAAAACACAGAACACAAACGCTGACATCACAAAATGATTTGAAATGCGATTATGAACCCAGAATCCATACTGTTCCTCAAGTATGTTTTTTTAAGGCATAAAAACTGTTGTGCGGTACAATCAAATCCGTCACTTGCCAAAAAATGTTGCTGCTTGCTATACAGTCACACTCTTACTGTGAATGACCACATGGTAAGGAAGCTTGAGTTCTTTTGAACTAGCTTTATTTAGTTTAGCTCAACAGTGAAGTAACCAGTTGGTTGAACTAGAAATTTAGACTGCATTTAAACATTGGGAAACATATACTAAATGACACATTTCTAAATGCTGGGCTTATGTGATCTCATGCTGTTCTAATACTTAACATTTTTATTGCTTTTCACCTTCACAAAAACTTTAAAACAAAGGAATGTTACTATTCGCAATATACTTAGGAAGAAACCAAGGTTTAAAGGCATAAGTGGCAAACACAAGGCCCACGGGCCAAAGCCAGACCTCCACCTGCTTTATCTGGCCTGGGACCTTGTTTCGACCCAGTGGCAGCGCCGAACTCCTTGCCCCTAGTTAAGGAATAGTTATATTTACACGGTCCTAAAATTACACTTGGTCCTTGGAAGGCAACCCTGAGGCTGATGTGGCCCCTGGTGAAAAAGAGTTCGACACCCTTGCTCTAAGGAATAAATATACAAAGGCATATAGTTTATTAATCATTGGATCTAGGATTCAAATGTAACACTGCACTATCAGAATTCATGAATCAGCATGGCATAGAGTAATTGGAGAAAAGAATATAATTATTTTGTTTTGAATTTAAGTTTCACCACTTATTAGCTCTGTGGCCTTGAGCTCATTTCTTACTTTTGTCTGAGCCTCAATTTCTTCTTCATACATAGAATTGTTACAGAGTATATCATAGACCTGTGTGATTATCTACACATGAAAGAACTTCTAAAATGTTCATTTCTTATCCTTTGCCCATTTCTGAAGGTACTTTAAAAAATGTATGGCAAAACTCACATGACGTAAAATTTACCATCTTAATCAGTTTTAAGTGTGGAGGTCAGTGGTATTAAGTGTATATGCACGTTGTTACTCAACTATCACTGCCATCCATCTCCAAAACTCCTTTCATTTTGCAACACTGAAACTCTGAAACCAGAGAAGGCGATTCTCCATTCCTGCCTCTCTGGGTTTGACTAATCTGGGAACCTCAGATGAGTGGCCTCATACTGTATTTGTCTTCTTGTGAGTTGCTTATTTCCCTGAGCATAATGTCCTCAAGGTTCACCCATGTTGTTGCATGTGTCAAAATTTCCTTCCTTCGCAAACCTCATAATATTTCATTGTATTTTGTACCACATTTTGTGTATATGTTTATCTGTTGGACATTCGAGATCTTCCACATTGTGGACATTGTGAATGATAGTGCTATGAACATGTGTACATAGAAATGTTTTTGAGAACCTATTTTCAATTATTTTGAGTACATACCCAGAAGTAGAATTGCCAGATTATATTGTAATTCTATTTTTAATTTTTTGAGGAAGCACCATGCTGTCTTCCATAGTGGAGGCACCATTTTACATTTTCGCCAACAGAATACAAATGTTCCAATTTCTCTCCACGATTACTAACACTTGTTATTTTCTGTTTTTTTTTTTTATATTTGTACTTACAATGGATGTGAGCTGATATGTCATTGTAGTTTGGGATGATATTTGCCTAATAGTTGATGTTAGGCACTTTTTCATGTAGTTACTTGCCATTTGTATATCTTCTTGGAAGAATGTTTATTCAAGTTTTTACTCAGTTTTAACTTGAGATGCCTATTTCTATGTTGTTGTTGAGCTGATTTTTTAAAATATTTTCTGGATATTAGCCCCTTATGAGATATACGAAATACAAATATTTTCTCCCATTCTGGGTGGTCAACTTTTAATTTTGTTGTGTCTTTTGATGTACATAAGTTTCTAAATTTTGATGTAGTTCAATTTATCTATTTTTCTTTTGTTTTAAGGGTTTTGGTATCACGTCCAAGAAAATATTGACAAAGGCAATGTCCCTAAGCTTTCTCTTTATATTTTCTCATGAAAGTTTTATAGTTTCAGCTCTTATGGTTAGGTGTTGTTTCCTTTTAACTTAATTTTTACACAGTAAAATGCTCATGTGTTTTCCCCCATTCTGTTTGTAGATCACATCATTTTATATGTAGAAAATGCATATAAGATTCTGTTAAAAAAGTGTTAGAACTAATAAAGGATTTCAGCAAGGTTGCATTACGTAAATCAATTAATAAACAATTAATACATAATTAAAATTAAACAATTTTATGTATTAATTTAAAATCAGTTGGCTTTCTATATACTAACAAAGAACATCCAAAAGTAAATTAAGAAAACAATTCTATTGAAAATAACATCAAAAATAAATACTTAGAAATGTTTAATCAAGGAAGTGAGAGGTTTGTATACTAAGAATGCCAAAACAAAGCTGAAGTAAATTGGAGAAGAAACAAATAAATGGAAAGACATCCTATTTTGATGGACTGGAAAAAATATTGTTAAAATATCAATCTTACCCCAAACAATCTACAGATTCAGTACAATTTCTGTAAAAAAACAAATGGTGTTTTTGTAAAAAGAAAAAAAATCCATTCATTCTGAGTATGTGGTGTATTATTACATTGATTAATCTTCCTATGTTGTTTTATGCATGCATTGCAGGAATAAAACCTATTGGATAATGGTGTATAGTTCTTGAATGTGCTGACGGATTGTATTTACTAGTATTTTGTTGAGGGATTTTGCATCAATATTCATGTTATAGACATTAGTCTGTAGTTTTCCTTTTTTGTGGTTTCCTTGTCTGGTTTATTATCAGGGTAATTGTCACCTAATTTAATGACTTCGGAAGTATTCTCTGCTAGTGTTTGGAATAGTTGGAGGAGGATGTGGGGAATGTGGAGGGTGGGTGGGCAGGACAGGGGAGAGTAATAGGGGAAATGAGGGACAACTGTAACTGAACAACAATAAAAGAAAAGAAATACAAAAAAAAAAATACTTGGTACAATTCACCCTGTGAAGCCATCTGACCTTGAGCTCTCTTTGCTGGAAGGTTTTTTATTACTGATTTAATCCCCCTACTAGATTGAGATCTGTTCGTATTTTCTATTTCTTTATGATCCAGTCTTCGTACGTTGTGTAATTTTTTCAGATTTGCCCACTTCATCAGCAATATCCAATTTGTTGGTGTTCGGTTATTCATAGTACTCTGTCATAATATTTTTTGTTTATGTAAAACTGGTTGTAATGTCAACTCTTTTACAATGACAGCTGCAGCATTTGCTTACTTTACCCTTTTTCTTAGAAAATGTGTGGGTTTGGTTATTTCTATAGATTGAAGCTGATTTTACCTTGGATACTACTAGAGGTCCATTTTACATGGAAAAAAGGAAATTTACATTTCCTTTTATCTGGCCTGGGACCTTGTTTCGACCCAGTGGCAGCGCCGAACTCCTTGACCCTAGTTAAGAAGTAGTTATATTTACACGGTCCTAAAATTACATTTGGCCCTTTGAAGGCAACCCTGCCATCAAATTTCAAAAGGAATTCACATTTCCTTCAAAATGAATTTACATTTCCTGCCTTCAAAAGGAATTTACATTTCCTTTTTTACAAAGGAAATCCATTGTTTATATAGGCTTTTTGTTGTACTAAATGATGATGCATTCACTGCATGAATTAAAAAGTGTATTATAAAACATAACCGATTCTGTCTTGAGCTCTGAAATTACAAGAAAATGCGACATTGTTTGAAGGGATCATTATTTTGCTGACACTATAAAAGCTGAAGAATGTTTAACTCCAGTAATTAACTCCTTATCCTAAGGACAATCTCAGTCGCTGCTCTATCAATAAGGTTTCTTAAAATATCTTATCAAATAAAACAAAAGAGCCTTTCTTTCTTCTTTTTTATAGGTCATGAATCTATTTCACCCAGAAGGTTCAAGTTCCTTATTATAAATAAATGGATGAAGCAGAAATAAGCTTTACTTTATACTATTTAAAATGGAAAATGTATCGTGAACTTTTCTTCCATACTGTACATTGGTAGTATTAATAAAATACAGAAACTGATATCAAGATTATATAGTTTGTTCCATATCCAGTTCTTATTTAAGAAGTCAAAGATGGATCATACCTATGAGCAACTTTTCATTGTTTTTAGATTTACTTGGTAAGTAGGGTTCTTGTAATATATATTCATATTGGTATTTTCACATTCAATACTTTCAAATGTCACTTCATGTGAATAGTTTCTCTCTTTCTTAAAAATGATAGACTGAACCTACATATTCTTAGGAAAAAGGTTTTGGAGACTTTTTTTAAGTGGCAGTCATTTAACTTAGTCCTGTATTTAGCTTTGACAATGTTGTACTTTACAGTTCCTTAAATAATGACTCATTAGACTTTCATATGTTAATTGTATAATTTTGAAAAAGCTGAATTATTAAAAAGTCACTGTGTTTTTAAAATTAGAGTTGACATTTTTGCCCACATAGCAGTATTAGAAAAGGTCATCAAAACATAGTATCTGCTAGAATATCACGTAAGAAAAGGATATAGAAGAGTTTTAATTGAAGTTCTAAGATATTACACAGGCATAATCAAACAGCGAAATGAACTTGTCAATTGACTCAACATTGATGAAATTATTATCCTTGTTCTAACTTCAGAAAGACAGATAATAAGGCATTCAAGAAAGGGTTCACTTCCACAACAGAGACTGAAACCCTTACATCAGTTGTGACTTGAATAAAGAATACAAAAACCCAGACAGAAATATGGTTCAAATTATTACTGTTGTGTAGCACTATTCTTCCAGCTTGGCTATCTATTGTGCAATATAGAAAAAAATCATTCTCTTGCCAAATGTGGTCAGACCTCTCATTTGCCATGAGAAGTTCCTGTTAGCTTTACTGATATTTGCAGTAATTCATTTTCTGAAGTGCTTCGAGTAATATTGAAGTTCATATTTTCTTGAGAAACTTTATAATTTTATTAAGTTAAAACAGTTTTTATTCCTTCTGGAGTAAATATGAAGGTACACTGTTGGAATTACCATGAATTCTCAAGCAGTTGAACTTTTGTATTAAATAATATCATAGGTCATTGAAGGTTCATGTATCCATATTTGTGACTATGAAAGATTACGAATTGACGGAAACCTTATAATTACTACTGGTTCCAAATTACTCCTTGATGTCCCCAGAGAAATAATGAGTAATTACTGGAAGGTACCCTCCAAACCGGAAATCCTGCGCTTTATTCTTCGTTGGAAGTTGTTAAAATTTTTTGAAAGATTTTATTTATTTTTAGAGAGAGGGAGAAAAAGAGGAAGAGAAAGGTGAAGTGTGCTTGCCTTGCATGTTCCCCCTACTGGGGACCTGGCCTGCACCCCAGGCCTGTACCCTGACTGGGAATCAAACTGGCAACCCATTGCTTTTCAGGCTGGCATTCAATCCACTGAGCCACACCAGCCAGGGCATCATCATTATTATTGAGCACCGTGGTGAGGATTAGTGTTCTTCTAAAAGGGCGAAGAACCCAGAGCTCACTCTCCCCACATGGTGAGTACGCACCATGAAGACAGCCACCTGCAATCCATGTGTCAGGCACGCTCACCAAGAACCTGAGCAGGCTGGCGCCCCGATCCTGCACTTTGAGTTTCCAGAACAGTGA
>PVKM010006998.1:0-42633 GCA_004027735.1 Carollia perspicillata | reverse complement strand
TCTCACTGCCCAGTCTTGCCTAGTTTATCTGCACGCGAATATGTGTCCACAGTTGGCTAACTGCCCTGTGTGCCTTGCGTGCTCTGCTCGTCTCCTCCTGTCTCCTCCCTGCGTCTGGGGTCTGCAAGCTCCACACCACCTAGGGCCACCCTGCGCTCCCGAGCCTGGCAGCCACCTCATTTTCCTGCCGCTTTCTCTCTCCGCCGCTTGCCGACTCCACCCCTCTTACCGGTTGGGTTGAATGGCCGTCGACGTCTGCATTTCAATTTTCTGTGTTCTGGTTGTGTTATTGTTTATATTTGTTGTCCTTAATCTTGCTTGTGAGAGGAGGCACAGTGCTTCCACCTACGCCTCCATCTTGGCCGGAAGTCCTATTGAGAGAGTTTTGAAGCAGATAGAAAAGGGACTGGTACTTAAAAATAGTTATACCACTGCCAGTTTTTTGTTTTGTTTTAGCTGCTCCGAAGTCAGGTGTATATATTTCTTGAAAGCACAACTTGAAATGCTAATTCCAACTTCCTGTGCCATGTATTGTTTACCCCTTCTCTTAAACTTTAAAAAAACCCAAATTTTTGTAGTACAGTATGGATATCAAAAAGCTACACAAATTATTGGGCTGGCTAAAAAGTCTGTTGCTTTTTTCTATGAAATAAAGGACACTTTTTACATTTTCACCAGTAACTTTACTGATTTGGATATTTTGAGTATGTTGGCTTTCTCCAACTATTGGCTTCTAGTGGGTAGAGGTCAGGGGTGCTGCTAAACATCTTCCAATGCATAAGAAGCCCCACTGCAAAGAATTATTTGGCCCAAACGTCAGTAGAATCAAGAAGTTTCGGAAACCACTTTTGACATGTTTGATCAGTCATAGCATTTTTTCCATACACTGCACAAATCATCTTTTTTGCATTTCAGTTGTGTTATTACCTTTCTTGAAATAATAAAGTGTAATACACCAAAAATGTTGCATATTTTCTTAATCTTTAATATTAAAATTGCTACACAAAAATTTACCCATTTTGATGTTTTTAAAAAATGCATGCTGATATGACAGCTGTCAATACAGTCTAACAAAATTGTTTCTAATGAAGTTCAAGACAACTAAGTACCACTAGAGACATCATACAGAAAAAACTAAACGAAGTTTTTGGCCAACCCAATATAAGTATTCAGCTTGATGGATTTTCACAAAATAACCCACACTCTGGAATCCTGTTCCTGTTCCTTGCTTCTCAGTCACTCTCTTTTCTTCTCCCTGGAACCCTGCTTGCTGATACCTGAAACCACAACCTAATTTCTAATGCCGTAGGTTAATTTTTGCCTCTTTTTTGAACTTTATGTAAATGGAATTATCTGGTATACACTTTTGTCTGAGGCTTTTTTTCACTCATGTTTGTAAAATTCATGTATGTTGTTGCTTTCACATATGTTTAGTTCATTCATTAACATTGCTGTAGGATGATACTCCATTTGAGTATTTACACTTTTAACTTTTATATTTTAGAGAAAGAGAAGAAGGGAGGGAGATAGACATTGAGAGAAAGAGACAGACATCGATTTGTTGTTTCACTTATTTATGCATTCATTAGTTGATTCTCATACGTGCCCTGACCAGGAATTGAACCTGCAACCTTAGCGTATTGAGACAATGCTCTAACCAACTGAACTACCTGGCCAGGGCCTACACTTTAACTTTTTTAAAACAGTATTCACATGCCATATAATTCACCCATTCAAAGAGTGTAATTCAGTGTTACAGTATATTCTCAGGGTTATGCAGCCATCACCACAATCTAATTTTAGAACATTTTGTCTTCTCTAAAAGAAATCACGTGCCCATTAGCAGTTAACTACCCATTCACTCCCCATTCCTTCCAGCCCTACACAACACCTAATCTACACACATTTGCATATTCTGAACATTTCATTAAAATCCAGTCATATGGTATGTGGTCTTTTGTGACTGGCTTCTTTCATGTATAATGTTTTCAAGGTTCATTCATGTTATAGCATGTATCACAACTTCATTTCTTTGTATAGTTGAATAGTATTTCATTTTATTTATTCATTCATCAGTCTTCAGACATATGGATTGTATCCACTTTTATGCTATTATAAATAATGCTATCATGAACATGTGTACACATACAAGGTTGGACAGAAGTAGGTTTATAGTTGTTCATATGGAAAATACAAGAATTAATAATAGTAGAAGAATAAACGTTTTCACATTACAGCTTTGAGCCTACTTTTGCCCATCCCTGTATTTGTGTGGACATAATATTTTAATTTCTCTTGAGTGTATACCTAGGAGTGGACTTGTTGGTAACTAGTTTTTTTTTTTTTCAAGATTTTATTGTTTTTAGAAAGAGGGGAAGGGAGGGAGGAAGAGAGGGAGAGAGACATAGATCTCAGTTGCCTCTTATACACCCCTAGCTGGGGAGGGAGGGGACGTGGCCAACAACCCAGGCATGTGCTCTGACTAGGAGTTGAACCAGTGACCTTTCAGTTTGCAGGAGGCACCCAACCCACTGAGCCACACCAGTCAGGGCAGTAACTAACTTTTCAAAGAACTGCCAAGCTTTTCCAAAGTGGATGCCTTTTTTGTACCTATAAGCAAAATGTATGAGAGTTCCTATTTCTCCACGTGGCCGTCAACATTTGTTATTGTCTGTCTCGGATTATGTGAAATGTTCTTATTTGTGTGAAATGTTATCTTATTTGTGGTTTTTTAAAATGTGTATTTCCTTAATGACTAATGATGTTAAGTGTCTTTTCATGTTTATTGTGCATTTGTACATGTCCTTGGAGAGATGTCTGTTCAGATCCATTGCCTATTTTTAAATTAGATCGTCGTCTTATTACTGAGTTGTAAGAGTTCTGGATACTAATCCTTAGGAGATATGTGACTTCCAAGTAATTTCTCCCATTCTGTGGTTTGTCTTTTCACATTCTTGATGCTATTATCTGCAGCACAGGAGTTTTTAATTTTGATCATTTTTTTTCTTTTGGGTAAGTTGTGCTTTTGTGCAGTTCAACTTTTAAAGAGGCATTACTCAGTTTGGTTCTATGACACTACACTTCTTGCAGCTTCTGAAATGTTTTAAAGTAATCCAGTTGTTCACTCGATTATCTTACAGATTCTAGGGACGGACAGTTTTTGAGGACATGATATTTCAAAGTAGGTTTTTTGTAATGTATTTTTTTTCATAGAAACCAGAGTGTAATTATATGCCATGACCCATCTTTAAAAAGTAAGTTAGATGCGTCATGTACCTGACATACTGTGATTTCATTGGGAAATAGTTGAATACAATTTTTGTTCTAGTAGTTAAAATAATGAAAGAATATTTATAAAGTTAGTTGGAGACTTTTAATACTTTTAAGGGACTCTAGACATTGAGTTTATTCACTTGCTGCTTTTTTCTTACGAGTGTGACACTTCTTAGAAATTACCAAAATAAAAATCCAATAATTGTGTATAAGGGAAATAGAGGGGATGCTGGAAAATATACTTTGATTATTCTGGCAAAAGTTAGAACATGAGGAAGAAGATTAAACAGAATTTCCTCTGGAATGTGAGAATATGTATCTGAACTGCAGCTAAAATTCATGAAAAGGAACAAGCCTTAGGAAATGGGGTTTTGGGGCTACAGGATGGGAAAATAGGGAGACTGTTTAGTTGCCTTAAGTACAGAAAGGAAAAGAGACAGATTTTGGGTTAAGCAGTTCACCCCTGCTAGGTACGGGGGCGGGGGGAGGGGCAGATGGGAGGTGGGGGGTGTTTAGAGTGAAAGGGGAAGCTGTTTATGTGCATAGGATATTTGCAAATAAAGTCATCACAACCTGGTCAATGCTGGTATTTTACTATATAACACTTAGTGCTGTTATGAGCACATAGAAGTACAATAAATGGTCAGTGAATCAGTAACAGGATGGTATCATAAATTAGTAAACACATTTTAACATGAAAGCAAGCTAATTAAATCTGGACATGTTAAGAGCACCCTTTTGGAATGGGTAAAGCAGCTGTTAAGTGTTATATGAGAAGAAATGAATGCTTTGGGTGAGAGACAGGTGCAGAGAAATCTGCTTCTTCTCAAGCATTTTGGGCCATAACCTGTCTTGAGATTAATGCATTGGGATAAACTAGGAACTGGTTGATGTGGGGAGAGGTGTAAATTTAGTCTTAAAATTTGCTCTTTATAACAAAGTGGTTGTTTTCCACATATTATGGCTCTTAGCGTACTACCAAGGGGAATGCAAATTAGCTTAAAATGAGAAATAAACTGCCTGTTTGAAGATAAACTGCCTATTTGAAGATGGAGAAGTGTGGTGAATCCTGTATTGTAAGAAGTTTCCTTAACTGAAGTTGTATGTGCACCACATGTTCAGAAAAGGAAATATGTGTGTATGGAAGTAATACATAGTTTGCTGGTTTGCAATTACTTAATGGAATGTCTTTCTTTTTGTTTCCTAGGCTCTCTACTTTTAGAATCCAAAATAAATCCTAACACTGCGTATCAGAAACAACAGGTAAAAATTTGAAGATGTGTTTTATTTTCCCTATTATCTCTCAGTTTAGTAATTAAATGAAAGTTTACCCTCTGATTCCTTACAATGAAAAACTCAAAAACATTACAACATTTTGTCAGCCTAATTTTAAAAAAATGATCTCTACCAGTTTCTCTAGTATAAACAGCAATCATTTTAAATGAAAAAATTTGATTTCAGTTAAGCTAATTTTATGTCCCAGGTAGTCTAGCAGCTGAGCCTTAATAATTGAAAATTAAAAGTAGTTCTGTTGTTTCTGTCCAAAGATTTTTTTAAAGTGGCCACTGATGTAATCATCAGCCAGTAAACACAACTAAATAGTAGAAATTCCTTCCTTTGCTGTTGTACATGCTAGTGCAGAAGGAATACGCACATCCTTATACAGCAGCTCAGTGCAGATGAGAATCTGATTTCTTAAATGGCCTGAAGAGGATCTTACAATGAAGTTACAGTTTTTAAGGCAAGTTTCAATTTGAGTACATTCTTTCTTGTACCTTTCTGACGTACAAGAGATATTTGAAAGTAAATCTTTCCCTCATTCAGTACGTACTAGCACTGTCGTCGAATGCTGTATGTTCGGAACTCACACACACATTGTTCTGCAAGTCCATTGAAAGCAGTATCAGTTTCCTCACTGCCCTGAAGGGGCAGAGATAAAGTAATTCACGATAAAGAATATCAACAACACATTCATATATATTACTTCATAAATATATGCATGTATCATTTTATAAATCGTAAAGTGCTTTGCTTCATCATCAACACTAAAATACTACTAGAAGGAACTTATTTAGTATTGGCTTTATTTTGCACATTAGGCGATGGAAAGATAGTGAATTGCTTGAAGTAACACAGAGTACAGAGGAAGGCTGATTTTAACTCCTAAATGTATTTAATGGTGATTTATATACTTGTCCAGAAACATTGGTATGATGTAAAATATTTTCCTGATAGTTGAATGATCTACTTCATGCTTTGTTGGATCATTCAATTTTAAGAAAATTTTTATGTTTGATTGGAATGGTTGGAGACTGGAGTATTTGGCTTTGGTGTTTTGTACTTAAATACATAAATTCACCTTTTGAGGTTTTAGTCAGCTGAAGTATAAAAGCATATCCTAAGAATTTAAGAATGAATGAGTTAATCCATGTCTTAACCTTTAGGCTGTTAAATGATAAATAGGCAAGGTAATGTGTGAAGATTAGGCTCTTCAAGGAAAACCGAAGAGCAAGATGTATAAATTCTCTAACTTCCAAATTTGCCAAATGGATAATTAAGAGTAAATGTCTAGCTGTGCCCTAAAGTAAGCCTCCACATGATTTTTGAATCTACATTGTAGCAGAGCAGTTGCTTACAGTGATATTAAATCTGACTTATTATTAATGTGATAGTGATTTTAGGCTTTTTCCTATGGGTCTTATATTATCACCATGTTTCATAATAGTTGTATTATACTCATTTTAAAGATGAAGAAACTGAGGCCCAGGGAGATTACTCACCTGACAAATTTACAGTGTTCATGTCAGTAATTCTGAGCCTGAACAGCCATTCATCGCTGTGGAACAGATTGCCTACCTGGGCTCTTGGATCTTGAGAAGTTCTTGATTATAGTAAAAACGGGTCTTTGAGCTCTTTTTAAAAATTCTGAGTAAGATTGTGGATTTTCACTAATAGTAATGCTGCACACCCTGATCAAATGATCATCTATACACCTCTGTCTGGCATTACTTACCTCCTTCACTCCTTCTCTCCCTTCCTTTTGTGGCTGCCATTACTTTAGTTCAGTGAGAGACTATATTGGTATTGTGATGGAGAGTTATATACTTGACTAAACAGAGTTAATATGCAAGTTTAGCAGACGAATTTTTTAACATGAGATCCATTTGTGTCCAGTTAGAGGTATCTTGGGTAGTAAAAAGTATTCAGAACTGCCACAGTAGAAATCTAGGTCCTTTAAGTTACCTTAAAGACAGTCTGATGCATGCACTTTCAGCACCCTGCTAGATGCTCAGTCAGCCTATGCTTGGCTCCTTGCAGTTATTTATTGGTTGGAGTGAGTTATTTTTTTCTTTATATTGTACTCAAATCCATCTAACTATAACTTCTCTTACTCTTCTTTTTGGACTAGTTTGAAAAAATGCTACATGATTGCTGTTATATTAGGCTTTTTAAAAATGTAAATGTAGGATGGCACTAGGGAGTGCCCTTTTTCATTTTTTAAAAGATTTTATTTGCCCTAACTGGTGTAGCTCAGTGGATTGAGCATGGTCCTGCAACCCGAAGGGTTGCAGGTTTGATTCCCAGTCACGGCACATGCCTGGGTTGCAGGCCAGGGCCCCAGTAGGGGCTTGCAAGAAGGAACCACACATTGATGTTTCTCTCCCTCTCTTCTCCTTCCCTTTCCCTCTCAAAAAAAAAAAGTAAATAAAGTCTTTTAAAAAAAGATTTTATTTATTTATTTTTAGAGAGATGGGAAGGGAGGGAGAAAAAGATTTTATTTATTTATTTTTAGAGAGATGGGAAAGGAGGGAGAAAGAGAGGAGAGAAAGAAACATCAATGTGTGAGAGATACATCGACCGGTTGCCTCTCGCACACCCCCAACCGTGGACCTGGACCACAGCCCAGGCATGTGCCCTGACCAGGAATCAAACCAGCACCCCTTCAGTTCACAGGGGGGCACTCAACCTGCTGAGCTACATCAGCTAGGGCAAGGACCCTTTTTAAAAAATGGTTGATTGCTATGAAAGAGGGTATATGTTTATTTACTGTCAGTAAGTTTGAAAATATACCCAGACCCTATAACTATTGTAGAACACATTATTTTGTACTATAGGGAATGTAAGATGGTCTCAGTATTGTAAGCGTAATGTTCTGCTAGTTATCATCTTAATAAAAACTGTTGAAATGTTTATTAAACTTTCTTTCATTAAAAAAATAAAAGTGAAGAGTAGCAGGGTGGTGGGAGCTTGCTTCTTGAAGCACAACACTGGTGAAAGTTAAAAAAAAATCTGTCTAGATAAATGTTCACATATTACAAATTTAGCCAATTTTTTCAGGGGCTTCATGGGCCCACGTACCCCAGGTAAAAAACACTTGATGTTAAATTAACAGCAGAGGAAGGAGCTAGGTTTATCAATCCTTCCTCTCCTAACATGCTCTAGTTGCTGTTGAGTGCTCAGACTTTCTCTCTGAGCATAAAATGCAACTCAGTGTGCAAGCATAGGATTGACGAGAAGGTTCACTTTGTATGTTCTAGTATAGTTAGACTGTATGCTCGTTTTGCTGTACTTGTCATATATTGGTTAAATTATTCCTTAAGGAAAATAGTTTTCATTTCATAGATTGGATAAAGTGAAATGTAAAGGGGCATGGGTAATTACCAATATCAGTGTCTCAAAAAGTAAAATGAATACTGTTCTCAGTTCCTTGTTGTTTTATTCATTTGCCTTATACTTTGAAGTAGTTTGTGATAATGTATGTTAATCATTCAGACTTCTTTTTTTTCTCTCTCAAGGATACTTTGATTGTGTGGTCTGAAGCTGAAAATTATGATTTGGCCCTTAGCTTTCAAGAAAAAGCTGGATGTGATGAAATTTGGGAGAAAATATGTCAGGTAATTTAAAAAATTAGAAAACCAACACACTTTCAGTATTTTGGTTTTTTACTATGCTTCCAGCTAATACCCAAAATTTTAAATAAATACAGGGGTTGGCAAAAGCAGATTTACAGTTGTGCAGATGCAAAACACAGTTTTTAGTCTTTTAATATTTGTTAATTACTGCATTGGTTTGTATTGCAGCTATAAATCTGCTTTCGCCTACCCCTGCACACAAGCATTTCATATAGATCTCTTGAATTCACTGCTTTCTGTGAAAAGCCAGATTTATAGAAAAGTTCAGTTTCTTGACATCAAACTATCCAGCCCGGACCTTTGCTGTATGCCAGAGTTTTCTATCCAGCTGCCTTTGAGAGCTCCTCTGTTAGTGCCCACTTGCACCTCAGATTTAATAGTCTAGAACCAAAGACAAGCTCACTGAGAACTGTTCGTTCTCCCATCTGTTTCATTTCAGTAAATGTCATCCAGTCGCTGAATTCAGAAACTCAAGGGTTGTATTTGTCCTTCCTTCACTCCTTATATTCATTCAGTCTCTCAATCATTAATTTTAAGTCGGTTCACTTGCCTTCGTTTTCACTATTGTAATTTACTAAGCCACCATCATTTCTGGCCTGGTTTATTGCTTTCCTCTTGACTGGTCTTTTCATTCAAGTCCATGCCATAGCTGGAGTGATCTTTTTAAAAATGCAAGTCTGATCATATCACTTTGTTAAGTAACTTCTGTGACTCTTGACTATTTCTTTGACCTCATCTTGCATGTTCTAGTTGATTCTGGAATTTCCTCTTCAGTCAATAATTTCCATAATCTTTTGTGAATGCGTTTTGTTTGCTCTAGTGGCTTAAGGCATTGGCTCTTGTTACGGAATCATTTAGACCATTGCATTCTAAGGACAGTTTGTTTACCTTTAACATTTATTTTAGCTGGAGAATAATCTTCAGATTTCCTTAATTCAGTGGTTGTCAAGGTTTAGTTAGTCCTCAGACCAGCAGCAAGAGTGTGGCTCTAACAAACCCTTTGGTCAGATTTCTCTGTAAAGGGCAGGAACTAAATATTTTGGGCTTTGTGGGCCACACAGTTTAACAGCTATTAAGCTCTGCTGTTTTAGTGCAAAAATAGCCATAGAAAACACATCAGTAAATGGGAGTGGTTTTCTTCATGTGAAGTTTAATTTACAAAAACAGGTAGTGGGCCAAGTTTCACTGTAGCTTGTCAACCCTTGCTTTGGGTAATTCTGGTGCACCCTGAAGATTGAGAGCCACTGCCTTAATAGAAGCTGCAGTGTCCTTGAGACACAGTTTTTCCTTAACTTGTAGAATTTATTTCTGCTATGTATTCTACTCAGCTGTTTTGTGGGTGTTTTTTTTTCCATAAATTAACTTGCGTGTTAAGCTGTCCCTTCCTTGTCTTAACATGTAAGAGACTAACATTTATATCTGAATGCCTTCTTTGCCTTCCATTCCATACAATTGTTTTTTGTAGCATGCTCCTCTAGAATTTGCCCTGTGTGGAGTTCCCCCACACAAAGAGATGAAATTAGGGGCATGCTAAAATTGTTGGCGCCCATTTAGACGGGGCTTGCTCTTCTTCACCTTCCTGAGTTGAACTGGCGCACTCCTGACCCAGTCCTCTGTTAGGCCAGCATTTAACTTCGACTGGCACTCAGTCTGGTACTGGCGTGCCTGGCTCTCCTGTAATACAGCTGTCTGATCTTGACTGTACTTGCCCTTAGTCTGTAATACCATAAATCTCTTAGTCATTTCCATTTGGGTCACAGGTAGTAGTACTCGTATGCTTTTTCTGCAGTAACTTTTCTAGGCCATTGTAGATAGTTTTCTGACCTTCTCCAACGTTTACATACTTTATGTTCAGTATTTTGTTTCCCAGTCACTCCTTTATGGTCCTGTCTGTATTTCTGAATCATTATTTCTGGATCCTGGCTTATCCAAGGGAATTCTGTTTTGTTCTCTGAGATCTTAGATGTTTCTAAATGTTCTGAACCCAAACCATTTTTCGAAAGATCTTATTTATTTATTTTTAGACAGAGCAGGAGAGAAACGTGTGGTTGCCTCTCGTGCGCCCCCTACTGGGGACCTGGCCTACAACCCAGGCATGGTCCCTGACTGGGAATGGAACTGGTGACTCTGGTTTGCAGACCAGCGCTGAGCCCAAACTATTTTTGATCAAGAAACCATTTTCTAGTACACTCTTTGATAGAAGTTATGTCTGGGTGCATCTCTTTTTTTTCTTTTTATGTTTTTCATGGCCGTCACATTCTCATTATCTTCGTATTTGTCCAGACTGACTTCTAATATTTATACTTCCTCTTAATAAAGATAAAGCTCTTTGCTAGCTTATACCTTTCTTTTATTTTCATTCTTCCCTTGTTCCAGTTCTGAAAGTAAGACTGAAACACGTTTGTCGAATTGTACAATCACACCTTGATTCCCTGAGTAGATCAGATTCCAGGAGCATCCTAAATACAGGTTGTTCTGATTACCTTCTTAACCTTTATATTTGTGAATTAGCTGAAGAAGAGCACTTTCATTACAATAAAGGTTGTCATCTTTTTTTCTTTTTTTTTTTTTTAAATCAAATGCTGCCATTATTCTATAAGTAAAGCATGGCTTCAGTATTAGGACGCTAAAGCTATAATGAGAGCTTATGTAAATAACAGATCCAGAGCTAAACTTGAGATCATGCCAGGTACAAGCTGTGAATGTGCCTAGCTTCCTTGCAGTGGTCTGCCCATTGGGTCAAGGTTAAGATGATACCACCTTGCAGCATATTTCAAGACGCATTCCAGTACTTCTTCCTTTCTAGTATCCATCAACAATATCTTATAACTATGCATAGCAGTTTAAGTTTCTTTATAAGGCCCAATTTTTCCATACTTTTACCATTCAGTTTTGCCTTTTGGGCTGATTTAGTGGCAGTCTCAAATGATAGGGCCAAGAGAGCAAACTATTTTTATTTCAGAATATGTCTTTGGCCTTTTGTAAAAATATTTTTTAGCCTTAAAAGTTATCTTTTCATCGTTAGAGCCTTTACTCTGACGTAAAATTGGGATTTAATGACAAACTTTTAGGTCTTCTGGAGGATTAGGAAAGCTACAAGTTTAGATATAGACAGGAAAACTTTTCTGTGGTTTGGCTACTTTTAGCAGGTATTCTTGGGGATGGCTCTGTTACATATAGGTTGCAGTTACTTTTTCATGGTTTGATTTCTGTATGTGTGCACTGGTTTCCCATTCAGTGTGCATAATCATATCTTTGGCTATCAACCAGCGTTTATAGCAAATCGATGACCCACTTTGGTCCAAAGCCAGTTGGTATATGCTCTTTGGCCATTGATTTCTAGAGTTGACATTAATTATTTTCCTTATTGCTTACAATTATATACATTTTCTGTGGTCTCAGTGTTACGATATTTGTAAACTTCTCTTTGAGGAGTTTGGTGACTATTGTGGAGCACAGTGCTGTCAATGTTTCTGAGACTTGCCCTGCTCTGTTGGAAAAGAGGGTTGTGGGTATAAGATGTGAGTGGGTGTTTCAGCACAGGCCTCTTCAGCGAGGGTCTGCAGGGCACTCCTTCTGCACAGTTAGTTTAGCATATCCTAGAGTGTTTCTGCTGCTGATAAATCCTATACTTGGGAGGAAGCTCATCCCCTTTCTTAACTTTGAACTAACTTCCTTAAAATCGAAAGTGTATATTACTTGTAGATATGTAACTTAGAAAAGTTGGCAGTTGGGTCAAGTTTGAAGGAGTGTTAAACTTGAAAGTTGTCACTATAATTTCTTATAATATCTCTTGTATTTATATAAGAATATCACTTGGATTTGCTTGATTATATTGTCAGCTATCATAAATCTGATTTAATAGGTTCAAGGAAAGGACCCTTCAGTGGACATCACTCAGGACCTTGTAGATGAATCTGAAGAGGAGCGTTTTGATGATATGTCATCGCCAGGTTTAGAATTACCATCTTGTGAATTAAGTCGCCTTGAGGAAATTGCAGAACTTGTGGCATCATCTTTACCGTCCCCCCTGCGTCGTGAAAAACTTGCACTAGCACTGGAAAATGAGGGTTACATTAAAAAGCTTTTAGAGCTTTTTCATGTGTGTGAGGATTTGGAAAATATTGAAGGACTGCACCACTTGTATGAAATTATCAAAGGCATCTTTCTCTTGAATCGAACTGCTCTTTTTGAAGTTATGTTCTCTGAGGAATGTATAATGGATGTCATTGGATGCTTAGAATATGATCCTGCTTTATCACAACCACGAAAACACAGGGAATTTCTAACAAAAACAGCCAAGTTTAAAGAAGTGATTCCCATATCAGATCCTGAGCTGAAACAAAAAATTCATCAGACATACAGAGTCCAGTATATACAAGATATGGTTCTACCCACCCCATCAGTCTTCGAAGAAAATATGTTGTCAACACTTCACTCCTTCATTTTTTTCAATAAGGTAGAAATTGTTGGTATGTTACAGGTGAGTTTGATTGTTCTTTTTTCCTACTTGATCGATACCATTTGAACGGTTGTCTTTAGCAGAGGTAATTTCACGTTCCCTCTAAGTAACTAAATTTTCTTCTTACAGTATGCCTAGTCTCTCAGGTCTGGTGTTTCAGGGTGTTTGCTTTAGAATTGCCTAGGCTGCAAATTCCTGGAGTCTACACAAAACACAGAATCAAAATCTTTGCGAGCTGGCCAGTAACCTGCATTTGTAACACACACAAAGTCAAAGAACCTCCTCAGTCTGTTATCCCATTGTGTGTGAATTAGTCTATTCTAACTGAAGTAGAAGTCTGCATAGTGCAGAGATTTGTGAGCCGTGTACCTCCCATGTTTTTTGTTTCTCTGATGCCCGTGGTATTGTGGGAATAACAGACATGTTATATGACTTGAAAGATATATGATAAAGCCTTACCTGAGATCTACAAACAATAATTATTTGAAACCTGGACTTGTTTAATAAAGCAGTAAATTTAATTTTGATGTCTGTTCCTTTTTTAGAAAACAGCTGTATTTTCAGTGTCATTGGCCTTTGTCATCCTTAAAAAAGGGGGGGTGGGGACTTCAAATAGAAGTCAGTTTTACCAGAACTGCTTTCCTGGAACTAGTAATCCAATTCACGTTGACTAATTTGACATGTTTTCTATTTAAGACAGACATGTAAACAAATGATGTAGGCAATACATTCTGGTAAGTATAGTAGTAATCTTCCGTACTGAGTGTTATAACTGATAATGGAGGAGGAAGAAGGGTTTCGATACCAGTTTCCATTTGTTCTTTGATAAGGAATTGGTTTCTACTAGTGACCGTGTATTCTGGCCCAGTTTTGATTCCTGGTTTCCTTGGATGACCCTGAGCGCTGCTGGTCCTGTTCTTTAGCCTCACATGGTTCTTACTTTGTTAGGTGGTGATTTGTCACTTCTGTGTTTTCTTGGTCTTTATACCTCTGCTGGTTTCGCTCGTTAAGTATGAATACTTTCAAGTTGTTAAGTGCTTCTGTGAAGAAAGGAGAATTTTACAGATTTTTTAATGAGGAGCGATAGAGATATAATTAAAAGCAGGTTTTTACCCACCTTAAGAGACAATCGTATCCCTTACCTTTGCCTACCCTATGTAACACTGTTAAACATTCTTATTTTCTCTACTTCTATACTCCAAATGCAGCAGTTCACAGAATCTTTTTTAATCATTTGATTTCCATTTCATGGAATACATTATATCTGAGATACATCCTGAAATCGGATGCCATTTGAGGTATGGCCTATTTGTACATTTTAGGAAAAAAGTGAAGGTGGGAATAACCAAACTGCTTCAGTGTCACTGAAAATGTTTTTTGAGCACCCAGAACAGGAAATATCACTAGTTTATAATCTAGTGGAAGATTGTGTGTGTACACACACACACACACACACACACTCTCTCTCTCACACTCTCTCTCCTACATACATGTAGGTATGCATATATATATTTAGACTTAGGCATGTCTGTATGGCTGTAGTGTTAAATTTACTTCTAGCTGAGGTAGTGTGGAATTAAACTATAACAAAAATCTTTAGTAATGGAGAAAATTGAACAGGTAATCAGAAGGTCTCTATCACCTACCTACTGTGGCTGGGCTTTGGGGGAATTTCTTAACCTGTCTTAATTATAAAATAAGAGGTAAGGCAACATGTAAGGTTCTTTATAAGTTCTGTACTCTGACTTACTTACCCTACAAACATGTTTTCTGAATCCTTTTCAGGATACCTTTACCCTATGAGAGTCTTTTGAATCCCTTCCAAAGTAATTTAATGCATGTTTATGTGTATATATGGCTATCTTCAAATAATAGGTTTTTCTAACGTTCTGAATTTAGCTTTTTTCTTAAAAGATTTTATTTATTTATCTTTAGAGGTGAAGGGTTAGGGAGAGAAATATCAATGTATGGTTGCCTCTTGTGTGTCCCCTGCTGGGAACTGGTTTGCAACCCAGGCATGTGCCCTGACTGGGAATCAAACCGCAATCCTTTGGTTCGCAGGCCTGCACTCAATCCACTGAGCTACACCAGCCAGGGCTGAATTTAGCTTTTTAAAAAATTGAATCATTTTCTGTGTCTTTAGAACACCAGGGAAGCTTTGTCCTCATTTTTATCTTCCATTTGAAAGGTTGTAAAACTTTAACTCCTGGCCCTGGCCAGGTAGCATGGTGGGGTAGAACATTCTGTATGTGCCCCGACCCTGCTAAGCCTAGGGTCAGAGCACATACAGAAATCAGCCAGTGAAGGTGTAAGTTGGTTGAACAACATTGACACCTACCCACTCTCCTTCCCTCCCCCCCCAAAACAACTACCAAAAACCCATTAACTTCTAAAGTTGAGGTTATGAAACTATGAGAACCAGGGTTCTGTAAACTATGGGCCATACTGTTTTTGTAAATAAAGTTTTATTTAAACACAGCCACACTCATTTATTTACACATTGTCTCTGACTGCTTCCTGTTATAAAAACAGTTGCATAGTTGTGGCAGAGACCATATGGCCTGCAAAGCCTAAGATATTTAGGCTTTGGAAGTGGAGCCTTGCCAAGTTACAAAGAACAATTTTTCTGTGTAAATTGCCAATTTATCCTTCAGTAGTTGGGTTTCTCTTTCTCTGTTTAAAAAAATAGCATTGCCAATACAATCTTTCCTTTTTTCATTACTGCAATTCATGTCTTCTATTATAGCATCTTGAAATTATTTTATTATACTCTTAGCCATTAATTAGCATAATTTATCCTTGATTTTACAGGAAGATGAAAAATTTCTGACAGATTTGTTTGCACAACTAACAGATGAAGCAACAGATGAGGAAAAAAGACAGGAATTGGTAAGAAATTTCATATTATAAAGGACATGAAGCTAAAACAAAAGACCTGTTATAGTCATTTACCGTTTTTCCTAATTTCAGGTTAACTTTTTAAAAGAATTTTGTGCGTTTTCCCAAACACTGCAACCTCAAAATAGAGATGCTTTTTTCAAGACTTTGTCAAATATGGGCATATTACCAGCTTTGGAAGTCATCCTTGTAAGTCTGTTTCTCCTTATTTTTAATTGCCATTATATTTTTAATCTACAAAAGTAGTGTACTTTTATGTGACATGCGTGTATTTAATTATAGCCAATATTTAATATTAGCTGTGTATTACACAACGTTAAAAAGGTATAAAACTTCAGTATTAGAGTTCTTAAAGAGTACTGAAAGACTGCTTAGAGGAATTTCCCATATTTTTATTTTTTAAAAGATTTTATTTATTTATTTTTAGAGAGGGGGAAGGGAGGGAGAGGGAAACATCAAAGTGTGGCTGCCTCTCATGTGCCCCCCCACTTTAATAATAATTTGTTAAGTTCACAGCCTGTTGACATGTTAAAGTAGAAAAGTAAATAAGAATAAAAGAAAGTATAACTTTATCCGTAGAACAAGGGTTTTATATGCAGCAGAATATCCTTGACCTCTTTCTTTATTGTATTGTTTTCTTTTAATTTGTTAGGTTTTGAATTTATGTAGCCATAAGTTCCCTACTTTTATACTTACGAGAAATAAGTGCTTTTTATCTGCAGGGCATGGATGATACACAGGTGCGAAGTGCTGCTACTGATATATTCTCATACTTGGTTGAATATAATCCCTCCATGGTACGAGAGTTTGTCATGCAGGAGGCACAGCAAAATGATGATGTAAGTAAGAAGTTAACAGAGCAAAAAATAACCAACAAGGTAAATATTATTTGCACTAACAGTAAGTATTTATACATGGGGAGCAATAACTGTATTTACTTAAAATTTAAATACTTGACATTTGGGAAAAGAGTAGCCATAATATCAAATAAATGGCTTATTCTTCCCCTTATCTGGCTCCTGTCTCCGTTTTAAAGTGCGCCTTACAGATGCTTGGCTTAATTTTTTTTTTTTTTTTTAATTTTTGAGTGTTTCTTAATTCTGAAGTTAAGTTTCTGTATTATTTAAATCATTTAACCAATAAATTGTTATTCTTTTTTTCTTTAAAAAAAAGATTTTATTTATTTTTGGGGAGAGGGGAAGGGATGGAGAAAGGGAGAGAAACATTGATGTGTGAGAGATGCATTGATCGGTTGCCTCTCACACATACCCAACTGGGAACCTGGCCCACAATCCAGGCATGTGCCCCGGACTGGGAATCAAACTGGCAACCTTTCAGTTTGCAGGGTGGTGCTCAGTGCACTGAGCCTCAGCAATCAGGGCTAAATTGTTACTCTTTATGTGGAATTATGAATAACTTTCCTAGGATAACATTGACTTGGCTAGGGATTGATTTTCAAAATCGTCAAGAATGAAAAAATGAAGCATAGGCCTTTGGACAGTATTTAGAGTGCCTTTGCTGCCTAACCATGGGGAGCAAGCTGTTGCCTTGTTCATGCGCACACATACCGATTTTAAAGTAAGGGAGGAACCCTGTACCCTGGCAGTGCAGCATATGTGAGAGCCCTAAGTGTGTGTGCTCTGTCCTGTTTCAAGGCAATTCAGACAATGATTTTTATTCCACCCCCTTCTTCCACTATAAAATCTTGAAAGTAATTTTTTGCTTAATAATAAACTAATGTTCTGCCCTGAACTCCTTAAGGGAGGGGGGGAGACATCCCCTTGAGGCTAGAATTCCATATAGATTTTTTCTCTTTTTTAAAATACAAGAAAATAAACTTTTTAAAAAGATAACTCATTTATGTGTAGTTGATGTTGAAAAGAATATCTGGTAACTTCTATATTTAAGGGTTTTTTAAAAAATTATAATGTCAGAATAGGTGCAGGAAAGTACAAGTTTGAACTGTTATATATTATCACATTTTTCTTTTCTAAAATAGTCCAATCTTGAAAACCAAAATACCTGTATTAAAAAAAGGCTATTCTTGTTGGCGCTGCGACCCACTAGTTGAGTACACATTAATGTACTTTACTCAGGTGCAGTAGTAGGTCTCTTGATTCCCAGTCTTAATCATCATTTTCATAAACTGTTCTCATTTTCCTTTTGTCTGTCCTCCCATTGCACGTATAGGCAAGAGCAGGGCTCTTTCTCATTGAATCCTTCTCAGTTTGTATTTACTCCTGGGCCAGGAACACCAGTCATAGCAGACCTCAGGAAAACCCACTCAGTTTTCTGTGCTATTTGGAATCTATATAGTACATGTATTCTCCTTTTGTCCTCTAAACACTAATCTCATTTTCCCCGATTTCAGACATGCAGGTACCAACTCATTTTTTCTTAAAATGGAACTTTATATTATTCCCATAAATGGAGAACAGGTATAGATATCATTCGCCATGAATAGAAGGAATCCACAAAAATGCAGTGAAAGTAGAAAAAAGTTATAAATTCTAGCTAAATATTCTTACTATTAAAGCTATGCATCTAAGGCCCATTACCTTTCTTCTGGAGGGATATTTTGTTATCAGGAGGTATAAAGATAATTAGTACCAAACCAAAATTTTGTTTTTGCTTTAATCAGATTTAAAGATACTAGAAAAAACTTTCTTTACAGTACTATTTAGTGTAATGTGCTTGTACCACATTTTAGGGAAACAGTGCCATATAACCTATTTAATAAGTCATTTCATTTTGTTTGTAGTTAACAAGACAGAGCTAGATATACTGTAGTGTGTCATAGCATGTGCTTTTTTTAGTCTCTCATAATAAGTGGTCTTTTTGTATTTTTCTCACCAGGATATTTTGCTCATCAACCTCATTATAGAACATATGATTTGTGATACAGACCCTGAACTTGGAGGAGCAGTCCAGCTTATGGGCCTGCTTCGAACTTTAGTTGATCCAGAGAACATGTTAGCTACTGCCAATGTAAGCCATGGGCGTGTCTTTATCATGCTAGTATATTGTTTATTGCTGGTAGGAACCAGTGCAGTTAAAGTTCATGGAAGTGTTTTTAATTCCTTAGAAAACAGAAAAGACTGAATTTCTGGGTTTCTTCTACAAACACTGTATGCATGTCCTCACTGCTCCTTTACTGGCAAATACAACAGAAGACAAACCTAGCAAAGGTAAGGTAATGCAGGTTGGTAATTCGTCGAGCTTGAATTCTGAAACTCACAGTGTTAATATAAAGGCCTAATGTATTTCAAAAGAGGTGTTCCAAGTAAAATTTCTTTAAAGTGCTATAATCAAGATAACAGAAAGGTAAAAGAATATAAGAGATAATTATTCATTTTCAGAATTTAGAAAAAAAGTTTTGTTAAAGCAGTAATTTGTTTTTCATTTGCATTTACATAGGTGAAATAAGTTCATTTTGAGTTATTTTTGCTCTAGGTGTGTAGTAGAGCAAAGCTTGTACTCAAGATTAAACTTATTTTTTTAAAGGTTTTATTTATTTATCTTTAGAGACAGGGGAAGGGAGGGAGAGAAACATCAATGTGTGGCTGCTTCCCACATGCCCCACAATGGGGAACCAGCCTGTAACCCAGGCATGTGCCCCAACTGGGAACCAAACCAGTGACCCCTTGGTTCATAGGCCGTCACTCAGTCCGTTGAGCCACATCAGCCAGGACAAGATTAAGCTATTTTTATTTGCCTTCAGGATTGTTCTTATGTTTTAATTATTTATTCTTCATGTTATTCCTTTAGCTTTCAGCTTGTGTGTGTGTTGAATTTAGAAAGTAGTTTCATGAATTTCATTTGGAAATCCCTTATTGAGACTTTGGGAATAAATACATTATTTGGTCATATGAATTAATCAATGTAGTATTTTTTAAAATCTTCACCCAAGAACACAGTCACTGATTCTAGAGAGAGGGGAGGGGAGGGGAGGGAGAGAAGGAGAAAGCCATGGATCAGCCGCCTCCTGTACACACCCCAGCTGGGGACTGAATCCACGACCCTTCAGCCCCACGGGACTGCACAGCCAACTGCGCCACACTGGCCAGGGCTCAGTATAGTGTATTTTAATTTACAGTAGGACTCAGAAAATAAATGTCAAATTTACCTTTTTATGACTCTAAAATCAAGTCTTGGAAACATGACATTAATTTTTCCTGTCTACTTGATTCATATTAGGTAAAACTTGAGGCTTCTTTCCAAACCCACATGCTCAGTTCATCAAACATTCTTTGAGAGCCCATTGCATGGAAGGCATGTGCTATGGCTCTTAGGGGCTTAATGGGGGAATTGAGAAAAGCGAGTAAAGTAATTTCAGAGGCTTGCTGCCGGGCGAGGAAGATAAACCAGTCGTCATAATTCAGTGTGGATTCATTTATTATGTGTAAAAAGGAGGCACAGAAGAGACTTAGATAGTTGACTCATGGAGCAGAGAGAGTAATCCCACCAAAGACCAGACGGTGTCTGACAGGACCTCCCGTACGGGGTGTGCGTGTCTGCTAAGGGCTGTGTTAGCACAGGGTAGAGCATCCTTGCACTGGAATACAGCAGGCCTAGTAGCTGGTATCCAGTCTCTGCGTGACTGGCTTTTCAGACTTGGGTCGTGTGTAACTAATTCTTCATAGAGTTGTTCAAGAAATGTGAAGCATCGTTCTCAGCACATGGTAGGCATTCAGTGAACGTTAGTTTCCTTTTCCTTAACTTTAAAATGTTTGGGTTAATAGAAAGGATTGTACTTGACTGGAATTTGGATTCTACATTTGGGGAGAAAAAGAGTATTAGCCATTAAATAAATTGTGTTTTGTTTATTTTAGATGATTTTCAGACTGCCCAGTTGTTGGCACTTGTATTGGAATTGTTAACATTCTGTGTGGAGCACCATACCTACCACATAAAGAACTACATTATTAATAAGGACATCCTGCGGAGAGTGCTAGTGCTCATGGCTTCAAAGCATGCTTTCTTGGCATTATGTAAGTGTTGCTTCTGGTAGACTTATTATTTATCTGTTACCCTGTTGTTGGTATCTTTGTGTTTCACTGCCTGAGAAGAAGAGATCACTAATCTCAGGCCAGGAGAGCTAATACTAAACCACACGGATTGTGTACCTGGGCCGCATTTTGAACAGGCGATTGTCCTGCCTCTCTTTTTTCTTGTTACTATACAGAAGAGGAGTTGAGTGTATCATTGAAGTATATTACCTTGGAGTATTACATTCCACCTAAGTATTGGATTTCACCTAAGATCATTTTACCTCAGTTATTATTTTTTAAACAGTGTAGCATTACTAATGACAAATTAGCTTTCTTCTCGTGAGACTAGAGTCACACATGAAAACATGAACATTTTTGTAATTTGGAAAATTTATAGCTAATCGAACTGAGTTCCCAAAACACATTCTAAGTTACAGAATGCCTAGCACAAATGTCTACAGATGGTTCGTTTGTTAATTCCACAAATAATTTTTCCCCAGCTTTATTTTGATATATTTGACAACATTGTGTTACCTCCTCTATTTTAGAACAGGGGTGGCAAACTACAGCTGTTTGTTACCAAGTCCAGCCTGTGGTCTGTTTGTACACAGCCTAAAAGCTAAAAAATGGTGTTTATGTTTTTAAAGGGGAAAACCCCTAGAGTCCCCACATGGCCCACAGGGCCTGGAATGCGTGCCGTGCAGACCTTCGAGGGAGTGAGGGCTCCACCAGCTTTTCAGAGCAACCGGCAGTCTTTGAACACAGTCGTTTTTAGCTGCACGTGTTTTTCAAAAATTGGCTTTCGCTGTATTCTTAAAGACACTACTTTATTCAAATTAAAAACACTTTTTCTGAATTGGAAATACATTCATCTGGAACGTTGTAGATCATGTAGCAGCCCGCCCTCTTTGGTTAAGCTGGCAGTCCAATTTTAGGGGGACCCTAGAGGCTTATTGAGAGATGTCTGCTGGTAACTAACTGACACTTTTTGTTTTCTGTAGGTAAGTTTTGTTCTTTTCTTGTTGTTGTTGTTGAAAAACATCATCGTCGTACACTAATTAGAGTGTACAACACCTCTATTACTTCATTTAAAATTTTTTTGTCTGATTTTTAAAAATAGCCTTAAATTATGATGACAATTTTTATATAAGGTTGTTTCTGATGTTGATTTATCAACATTTTAATCTTTAGTATTAGAAACAGGTTTCCTTCTAAAAATAGTTCATTAAACTCTTTCTATCAGGGTAACAGTTGCTATATAATTTACTTAGATTTTCAGGCAAGTGTACACATTACAGCACACACTGACAATTCATCTGGTCAGAGTATGTTTTTCAGTTTCCAGTTCTCAGATATTCAGTACAACTACTTTGTGCTAGTTATCCAAAACCTTTGATATTACCTTAGTAATCTTTTGCAGCCAGGAGTAATAGGTAGTATCCGTGGCATTAAACTATACTCCTAAAAACAGCAAAAGGTAAATTCATTATTTTGCATATGTCTGTGAGCTAATTTATTAGCACATGTGAAAGAAGGGCTGTTAAACTCATGCATTTACTACATACCTATCGCAGCAAAAGAGAGCCTCCAGGGCAAGGTGAGAGGGGGTTTATAATGAATGCTTCTTTGGATGTGTCCCTATAGAAGATTTTATTTGCATGTGGGAAAGGGAGTTTGTGAGCAGATGGGACCGCACGGAACAACAGAATAAATAACAAGTTAATCAGTTTTATTTCAGTAAATTCAGTAAACACCTACTGCATTTCACTGATTCTAAGATTATGTATTTTATGCATTTATCATTTCTCAAACCAAGGTGAGTCTTAACAATGGCATGTCATGATCTATAGCTTTTTGTTTGTTCATTCTTTTTCTTAGCAGTAGAAAAGGTAAAGTTTTTTGCAATCGTTGGCATCTTAGATTTCAAGGAGAAGGATATATACCTGGTACTAGGATGATTAAGACCTGGACTTCAGCGGTCAAGGGAATGGGAGTTTATTTAGGAGGAGGGTCTATAAAAACGAAAACAACACCTTAAGTACAGTGTTGTGATGGGTTGAGATGTATAGTGGAAATGATTTATTCTACATGATTGAGGCAGATCAGAAACGTTTTGGAAGAGTTGAGTTTCTCCTTGCCACGGGAGAGTGGTGTCCTTGTTAGAATACACAATCAGATGTGCAAATGTGGAGAAGTGTGGTGTGTTAGTGGTTTGGTGTAGTAGGACACAAGTGCTGTGGGAGGGTGACAGGAAATGCCTGGTCTTCAGGCCTGTATCTCATTTGGCTTGTACTGCAAAGAAAGTTTCTCATAATTTAATGAGAACTACGAAGAGAAGCATTATAAGCTAATGAACGTTTACACTGTAGGAAGTTTAATAAGCATAACAGATAAATCTTAGTTGTGTTTTTTATTGTTAATATTTTCCAAACTAAGTTATCATTAAACCTAAATCCTAAGTTATTCTCAGTGTGTGGCTGTCTCCTCAGGATTGAGAATATAAATAGCTTTTGAAAGATGCTAGTCAGTAGAAGCGAGCTCTTTTGGACTGGTTTTGCAGTATACAGTAGGAGTTTTTATCAGGGATTTGTAAAAGAACTGAGTACAAATTTGAGAAGATTTAAGATACTTTTGGACTTCTGATAATGAAGTACATTAAAATAAAATATTAGGTATGGTTTTTTAAAGATTTTATATTTATTTATTTTTAGAGAGAAGGGAAGGGAAAGAGAGAGGGAGAGAATTATCAGTGTGTGGTTGCCTCTCACGTGTCTCTTATTGGGGATCTGGCCTGCAACCTAGGCATGTGCCCTGACTGGGAATTGAACTGGTGACCCTTTGGTTCCCAGCCCACGCTCAATCCACTGAGCTGCACCAGCCAGGGCAGGTATAGTTTTTAAAAGGGAGGGTTTTATAAGTAAATTTAATTGCATACTTGTAAGGACAAAGGATAATGAGTGGTTAAATGTGAACAGTTTGGGGACTTGGAGACACTTTTTATATCTGCTGCTTCTTAATTAGTATGCTTTTGTCATATTTAAAAGACAACTGATCAAGTCTGTGAGTGAGACCAGCAATACTTCCAATGCTAAGTTGATATGTGTACACACACACACACACACCACCCCCACTCCCCCACCCCCCAGTAATATCCATTTTATTTCTTGGCCTTTTCGGGATTCTTGGCTCTTACATTATAGCATTTTAGCTCATATTTTTATGTTGTCTGTATTCTTGAAATCCGTAAGAGGAATGAGGTTAAGTATGTTGGAGATGCTTTCACTTAGCTGTATCATTAGTTACATATGATGTAATCCATATGTGCATGGATTACTTGTTTTAGAGATCATTGAAACTGAGCACAAAAGATTCCCAGCATGCCAATCATAAAAGTTGGAGGTGTAAGCGGAAGCAGAGCGCACTTTACATTGAGAACCCTGTGGTCATGCCAACGGGACCTAATGCAAAAGCTTCCTCTAAAACCCCTTTGAGCAGCTTGACTTCACAGAATGCACTGGTAAATTTTTGAAAGCAACTTTTTACTCAACAGCAAAGGATAGTGGTGGATATTTTTGATGCACGTTTCTTTTGGGGGTGGGGTTTGAGTGGAAACAACACAGCTTTTGATACAAATAAAAGAGGGCAAATGAAAATGAGAGGAGCAAAATAAGAAGACTGTTAGAACTGCCTTTTGTCTACAGCAGCAGTTTCTGAACAGAACTGCTCTCGAGGAGATGGCGGTGCCATCTGCATTGGTCTTAGTGAATTCTAGGAAGGGAGCTGCTTCCCACTTACCTAGGAACTACCCGGGAACTGCGTGAGGACCACAGGGTCCAGCTAGTGTCTGTTATGGTAGGACACAAGTCTCCACAAAGCCGGCAAATTCTCACTAGCTCTGGCCTCAGTTACAAAAGCTTAAAATTTGGCCTTAGTAGCATGAGCTCTAAAAGTACTGATTTTGATTCTAACAAATGGAACTAACTGCCTAAGTTACTTTGTCTAGTAACATTAAATGAAAAACCAAACTCTAAAACCATTGTTTTGGGAAAATAAACCCTTCTTTGGATTTGACTTAAAACACAGAAAGATGCCTCTTCTTGTTTAAAATGTCTTATTTCACCATGCTTTTATGTATTTGAAAATATTCAGTAGTTTAAAAAATAAAATGCAATTACTATTCTATAAACTATATTTTGAAGTTCCCTGCCCTGAGTGTCTCTTTAGAAAGAAACACTCTTAAAGTTGAATTGTTAAGGCAGTTTATAATCACCTGTACCTAATCGGGCATTCACTTGTGGACCTCTTTTCTGCCAACTGAAGAAAAATTGAGCTGCTTTACTCCTCTGCCTTCCCACCCAGAAACCGTGTCAGCATGGTTGCCTGGCTACCTGCTCATGAAGGACTTGATTAATAACAAATTGGCAATTTAACGAGCCACTTCCATGATCTCCAAAGAAACCAAAATACAAATACAATATTTAATCTTGCCAACCGAAGACGATGTGACTGCATGAAGTGAGTATGCTTTTTTGAACTGTTTACAATAACTGGGGCATTAACTTACTGATAATCCATTTAGGTGAAGAGGGCTTTGTTGAAGTCTAGCTGTCTGTATATTTGGATCTTGACGAATGGTGACTTAACTCCCCATGCCTCAAGATGTAAATATACCTTTTAATCTGTAAGTTAAAGCCTAATTAATTGTAAAAGGAAAAACTATGAAAAAATTAAAAAGCATACTCGCTGCAATAAGCATAGAGGACCACATTTTAAAAACAACATCCTCTAAATTTATCTCTAAACTGTGGGAAGGCAAATTTTGGGTCATGCAGATTTTTGTGGTTCATAGCATTTCTTACAAACACATCCATAAATCAGTGCAACTCATGAATTCTGATGCAAAATAGTGTCCAAAAATAATGATCAAATTGTACAGTGGATTGTCCTCATAAAGCAATGGTTTTTCTGTTGTTTTGAAGAAAGCTGTAAATAAGGATATGTTTAGAATTCTCCAAGTACGATAGGTTAGTTCATTTCTTAGCCCTATCTTGGCTTCTATTTCAGATATAAAGTACATTCTGGTCATTACTAACTTGCAGAGTTTTTCTGGCTCTCTAAGACTTGTGTTCTATGGTGACAAACGCTACTTTGGAATACATGTTTCAATAACCCTTTGGTAATCTTTATTTAGGTTCACACTTTGGGAACAGTAATGTCCTTGCACAGAGAGCTGTATGTATTAAACAGCTCTTTTGTAAGTCTGAGATACGGAAATGTGTGTAATGTGAACAATGCCTCTCTGTTTCAGGTGCTCTTCGTTTTAAGAGAAAGATTATTGGATTAAAAGATGAGTTTTACAACCGCTACATAATGAAAAGTTTTCTGTTTGAACCAGTAGTCAAAGCATTTCTCAACAATGGATCCCGCTACAACCTGATGAACTCTGCTATCATAGAGATGTTCGAATTCATTAGAGTGGTAGGTTCTGTGCTCTTCCAGCTAGACTTTAGGCTTTGTTTGAGCACCTTGAATACGCATTATTGATACCTTGGCTTATCTGAGATTGTTATATTTGAAGGGAATTTCTAAAAGAAAGTCTGTGTTACTCAAAAGCTTTGCGAGAGACTCAATTCAAACTAAAACAGTCTCTCAGCAGCTGTGACTCCTTATTATGGAGTAGTTCAAAGCTGCTTACTGTCCTGATAATCATTTTTAAAAAGTAAAATTATAGTTGATAGGTATTTCAATGTGTTTTTGTGTGACTTCCTTGACTGTTCTCCCACATGTTTCTAAAGAGCAATTTTATGGCCAACTCTTTTTGAGTCTTTAATAATATACTCACCAGTGGCTCTCAAACATTGCCGTGTATTAGAATCATCTGTGGCATACTTTTAAAAAACTTAGGGTAAAGTGTATATAACATAAAATGTGTTACCTTAACCATTTTCAAGTGTGTAATTCACTGGCATTCAGTGCATTCCCATTGTTGTGCAACCGTCACAACCATCCAAATAGGCACTTTGGTGTGATTGATACTCTCTGTCCTCACCCAGGGACATACTTACTGATTTTAGAGAGAGGGGAAGGTAGGGAGAAATGGAGGGAGAGAAACATCGAGGTTGGTTGCCTTTTGTACATATCCCGACTGGGGAACGAACCCATACCCCAGGCATATGCCCTGACTGCGTATTGAACCTACGATCTTTCAGTTTGCGGGATGATGCCCCACCAGCTGAGCCACTCCCACCAGGGCAAGTGTGATTTAAAATATCCGCGCCCAGATCCCACTCCAGACATACCGAGTACAAATCACCTAGGCTGTGACCTGGGCATTTACTTTGGAAAGACCCACAGGAAATGCACAAGTACCCAATATGTTATGCCCATTTTCATTGTTGGATGATCTCTAAGAGAGTATAATAATTTTATGAAGTTAAACTTTTTTGGTGAGTTTGGCAGTTCACAAGAATTAGGTCATTATCTTTCTAAAATAACATTTCATCTTTTTATTATAATTCTTTTCTATAGGAAGATATAAAGTCATTGACTGCTCATGTCATTGAAAATTACTGGAAAGCACTGGAAGATGTAGATTATGTACAGACATTTAAAGGGTTAAAATTGAGATTTGAACAACAAAGAGAAAGGCAAGATAATCCCAAACTTGACAGGTAAGTTACCACGTATTTGAACCTGTTCATTCAGTGACACGTCATGTGGCAGTGGCTCTTTCCTGCTTATATTTTACCCTGTGGCTTGGCGGGGAGGTGGCGGCACACAGCGAGCGGAAGTGGTAGTGTTCTCCCGGGGGTGCGGGCGGGGGCTCTCCCCTGGCATGGACCGAGCCAGCTGGGAAAAGAAAGGTGCCGCTCGTGTGGCATCGAGGCTCCCCGTGTCCAGACAGATCCGAATCTTGTCCTGCTCGCTTTGAATCACTTCAGGGTCACAGATTATTTTAAGAAATGTTGTACATTTTCCTGAATACCTGAATTCACATTTTAAAATCCACAAATTATGACTTGTGAATTTCTAATGTTAAGTTTAATAACTAATGTGTAATAGTACGATTTTGATAATAGGAAGTTGAATTCCACTCGTTACTATTCGATTTGGCAGAGTGTGTTTTTAGATCATATGTCAGGTAAAAACTTTTTGTCGGCCTGCCGTGTATAAATGTTTCATCCCATTTATCTGGTCAGACTAGATCTAGTGCAGAGCAACACTCGCAGACTATCCAATGACATTTTCGTGAGTCTCCTCATCCTACCTTCTCCCTTTAGTATGCGCTCCATTCTGAGGAACCACAGGTACCGCAGAGATGCCAGAGCGCTCGAAGACGAAGAGGAGATGTGGTTCAACACGGACGAGGATGACGTGGAGGACGGAGAAGCCGTGGGGTCTCCGTCTGACAAAGCTAAAACCGACGACGACATCATGGATCCCATAAGTAAATTCATGGAAAGGAAGAAATGTATGTTGAAAAGACGGGCAAGCGAAAATGAAGTCTTTCTCTCTCTCGGTCTATCCTTGTTTCTTGACCCAGTGATTAGTTTCTTAATTTGTATGTGTCACGACATAGATTTTAAAGATGGTGGCTTTACTTTCTTAATTTGCCTTGAGGAGAAAAATACTATTTCAGGAAGGGTAGGAACACTGAATATATTACTGAACGTTTCGTTCCTTCTCAGTAGTAAAATCCAGCGGGTGATGGTATTTACTGTTTTGTTAAGCTTTGTTCAAAAATTGATCTGCAGTGTTTCTCCCCAGCAGAGGAGTAAGCTGTTAAATTATGTTTTAGTGTCACCTCACTTGGGGGTATTTTTAAAGGGTAAGCATGGTTGACAACTATTGACAATATTCTTATTTTTAGTAAAAGAAAGTGAGGAAAAGGAGGTGCTTCTGAAAACAAATCTTTCTGGCCGGCAGAGCCCAAGTTTCAAGCTTTCCCTCTCTAGTGGGACAAAGACCAACCTCACCAGCCAGTCCCCTGCGACAAATCTGCCTGGTTCTCCAGGATCGCCTGGATCCCCAGGATCTCCGGGCTCTCCTGGATCCGTCCCTAAAAATACATCTCAGACGGCAGCTATTACTACCAAGGTACACTTCTGACCCCTGGGCCTACCTAATTGAAGCTTTCTCAGCAATAATTGTTTGACTGAGAATCCCTTTGCTTACTCTCTTTTGAAACTGGTTTAACATTTTTGAACTAGAGAATCATTCTCTCATCACCACCTGAACTTACCTAAAGTTGAGAATTTTCTGAAACTTTTTAAGACCAGTACAGAAGTCTGAATACATTCTAATTTTGGTTATTTGCATTTTAGAACCTCAGGATCAGATTTATGTGTCAAAACATCTACAGAAATTTAAGTGTTTTTTTTAAATAGAGAAATTTTAAAGTTTTAAGGTTTTTTAAAATCAGTTTTCCCAATTAATAAAGACTTTGTGGGGGGGGGAAGATAATCTAAATATCTAGACACTCCTTTCTTTTGCCAACAAGCAAGGCTTATAGGAAGAAATGAACCATCTGTTGTTAGTAACATTTCATATAAAAAGGGATCAAAATTTTAACAGCAAAAATGTAGGAAAGACACCTCAGAATGAAAACCAATTCTTTTGGTTTCCTTAATGCTGCCCAGGGCCAGCATAACCAGCTGGTATGGGAGGCATGTTGACCTAAATCAGGAATACGCCGCCCGTGTACCTGTGTGCATCACTCTGATGGGAGGTCTAAAAGTGAGTGTGAGAAATCCCGAGATGAAGGGACATGCTGAGGACAAGGGCACTGTGACTTTTCCCTAGCCGTCTAAATAGAGTGAACTGCAGTGGTTCTGGTGAACAGGGTACAAGGAAGCCCAGATGAGATGATGGGGAGGGGACGGGGCCAGTTCCCTTTCCCACAGCTGATGGTCTGTCTGTCCGCATTTCCGGTGGTCTCTTCACCTTCTCTCATTCATCTGACACTCTGTAGACTTCGTTTAAAGATTTTTAATGCATCACTAACCTTAAAAACATTTTAATTTAATCATTAATGTTTTTACCTCCTGGGATTTACTAGGATTATGAACTACTAAAAGTTTTTACTCTGGAAAATTTAGGAAATAAAGATGCATTTCAGTTACATATAATCCCACCTCCCAGAAATAACCACAGTTATATATTGAGGTGGGTGTGGGAGGTCTGTATCCTTTGTCCATGCTTACAGTCCTTGTTTCTGAACAGGGAGGCCTTGTGGGTCTGGTAGATTATCCTGATGACGATGAAGATGATGATGAGGATGAAGACAAGGAAGACACGCTACCGTTGTCAAAGAAAGCAAAGTTTGAGTCATAATAATGGCAACTGCCTACAATCAGTACCTGTAGAAAAACTGGTTCTCCACCCCTACCCCCTACAAAATCCACAACAAAGCAGTGGTCTCTTGTGAATGACTGACACCGATCAGCCTCGCACACCTGACTTCTGCTCGTCAAGTGCCAATTCAATGGAGCAGGAGGAGGGATGCTACACGTTAGGGGGAAGACACAAGCCTTCGAGCTCTCCAGCTTGGACCACACATTGCCCTTTTCTCAGGGAAGGAAATGGAAACATAAAGCCACAGGGCAGGGGTTTTCTAAGTGGATTGACCGGTCAGTTGCTACAATCAATACGCTTTCTCGGACCATGTTTGGGACTCAGAAGAATAGGCTTTTTGGCCATAATTCTTAACTAGTTAAGAATGCCAGCAGTTTCTTTGTATAAAGAGACCTGCCTTTAAAATCGTACATTCTGAACATTTTAGTCAAACTACAACAGGTTTGGAAAACCTATGGGGGAGGGGCGAATATAAAGTTTCCTCTTTTTTATCTGTTCCCTTTGCCCTTCGAACTGCAGATTTTTTTTAAAGTGGGGTTTTGTCCCTGCTTTATTAAAGATTGAGTGGAATTCTAGATGTGGTCATTTGTGTCATAATTTTTTGTTTCATTTTGTTTCTGATTTTTTTCTCCCCTGAGTGTATGCTTAGTTGAATATATATATTTGGGACCATTAAAACTTTTTTTGATGTAATATAACTTAATGTTGTGCTGGTACCTGTTTTACCATGTGTAATTTTTGTTCTACATCACAGTTCCTAATTTGTTTAGAGTTTTATGAAAGATGGTATAGTTTTTATTGACAGAAGCAGAGTAATCTTACAACTATGTGCATACAAAAGCAATACTATTTTGTGACTAAATATTTTATATTAAAATTTACATCAGCAACTGTCTTGAGAATTCAGGGAAGTAGAGTGAAATTTAAAATTTCAACAGTTTTGTTAAACCTAGAGCCGTGAAATTAGTATTCCAAAGAGATTCTGAAACTTCATATCTTGGGAAAATGACGGTACATTAAATCAAAATTGAGGATGGATGATTTAAAAATAACGTATTTGACTTTTGAATAATAAAAAGAAAAGTGAAGAGTAAGATAAATCGTATTAGTTGTATGTTTCGTTTCGTTCCTTTTTTTTTTTAACTACTCCCTTTGGAATACCATTTGGAGTCGAAGGTGTCGGCTCCTAAATGCATGCCCGGCCAGAGGGCCCCCAGACAGGGCCTCAGTAAAACAGCATTTTTAAATGGGTTCTTTTTATAGTCTTAGGAGTGCTGGAATTCTGTTAAGGAAATGAAAATAGCTATCTTATAGCTCCCCATACCCTCACTTTATGTGAAGACTTTAGAACTTAGTGAAGAGCTCATTTGCCAGTGCAGATAAAAAATAATATCCAGGAAAGGGCACTGTTCTAAGTGCCATACACTTCGAGTGTCTGCCAAGCACTGTGGGCTTCCACGCTGCTCTTGCGCTTTCTGTAGTCCTCAGTGAATTCTAATGTGTGGTACCAGAAACAAGGCTACTGAGTAGCTGGGTAGAAAGGCAGAGTTTGCTACAATCCTGACAAGAGTTTTGTTGTTAGCTAATTACTTTTTTAATAGCAAATTTGCATAATTAACCAGAAGAGGTTAAGCGTATTTGACTACAGTACAGAGCTACTTCTGAGTCACAAGTTCTGGCTATTAACAACTGAAGTTTATCAACTCACCTTGCAAATACAGAGAAGAAAAACTCGACAGGATCTAATTACATTATGTCTTTGTTGCCTAGAAAGAACTATGAAGTGTTTGTGCTTTAAACATACAGTTTAAACTCACCTTTCTCAGCACTTCTCCGCCTTCATATTCTGAGGGTTCCCAGGTAGAGGGAAGAAGCATCCCTTGCTTTCATCATTTGTAGTCTAATATATATATAAATATAATTTTTTTAAAAGAAAGTGACATAAGTCTTTTTTTTTTTTTTAAGATTTTATGTATTCATTTTTAGAGGGGAAGGGAGAGAAACATCAATGTGTGGCTGCCTCTCAAGGGTCCCCTACTGGGAACCTGGCCCAAAACCCAGGTATGTGCCCTGACTGGGAATCGAACCAGTGACCCTTTGGTTTGCAGGCTGGTGCTCAATCCACTGAGCCACACCAGCCAGGGCTACTATATATTTTTAAGAAGTTAATAACTTTTGGCCTTTGACATTTAGGAGATGCCCTTTCAGTGATGGACTATGGTGTTTCCTTAGTGATTATGGTTACTGAAGCAAAAACTGTGGCAAAAACAGTTTGCTGGAATAGGAGAAGTGAGGTCTAAAATAGCTTGTCATTTCATTGAAGAATGTTAGCCAGAGGCACAACACTTAAATCGACACAGTTCATCTGACTCAAAAGCCACACTCTTAAGCATAGGCACTGTCTCCATAATTGGTGTAAATATGTGTGTAGAATATTTTCCATTTTAATGATACTTATTGGTTCTTTTGCTCGTTCTGTAATGTTTAAAGTGAAAAATTTCACTTCTCAAGAGTGTTACCAATTTCTGAAAAGACAGTTTTGTAATGGCTATAGGAAACGAACCCCTTGACATCCTGACGTGTCCAGAAATGTTGCCCTGGCATTTTTGTTGACAGAAGCCTGGTTGTTTCTCCCTGCCTGTGTTCAGATCCTGCACTTGGTCCCCAGAAACTCCAATTTGCTAGGCAATTTTTGTGAATTTGAAAGTGGGGAGTCATAGAGTGGGGGAGAACATTCCTTCTGGTTTTGTTTTTAACCGATTTAAGCAGTATTCTCTATAAAGCTTGCAAAATTAGAATGGCAAGTTTAAACGTGGAAGATTATTTAAGTGGAAAATTTTTCAGATTGTCTACAATTTCTAGTACTTACCATAAAAAAACTGTTTAAATAGGATTGTCAAAATCCCTTTTAGAAGAAAACCGAGGACCTGTAAAATTCTTATATAGGGTTATATTAACTTTGTTAATAACATCTGTATCAAGCAAGAGGATTACAAAAAATTCCACGGGACGGATTAGTGTCTACCAGAACACCGGGAGGTCGAGACCACGTGTGGCAGTGGACACCCAGCCGCATGTTGTGACACCCAGTGCTGAATCAGTTTGATTTCCCCTTGGCCTTACTGCTGCTTCATTGCAGCTCTTTAGAATGGAACTGTCAGCCTCTCTTCAGACAGATAATGTTTTAACTACTGGAGTCAGATGTCTTGTTCCTTAAAATAGCTCTGCTGGGAGACAACTTTCCTTGACCTTTTCACTCTCCTAGGTAAGTTATTCTATGGACTCCTAGCAAATAGTTATTTCTTCAACATGATGACAGATGGGTTTTTGTTTCACTTCTCTATTCCCCCCGTTCGGGGTGGGGGGACCCCAAACCACTGCCTGGTGTAGGTCGCAGCCTACCTGTCAATGCAGTGGCCCCCTTTCCGTCTTCATAGTACTGGACACTTTACACTTCGGCAGTGTTGACTACCAGCTACTGACTTCCTGATCTTCCCTTTGGCTTCTCTGTGCCACGTGCTTTAACATTCGTGACCTTTCTGTCTTTTCGCAGCTCCCTTCTTTACCCCTTAAATGCTACGATCCACTGCGGTTCTGTCTTGGGTACATAGCTCCCCAAACTCCAGCAAGGCCACATTATTTGCATGTCCCTGACCCAACCATGCTGTGCCCTAAAAGACTGACCTGAACCTGTTTGCTGCCTCTCTACATGCTCTCCTTCCTGCCTCGCCTGCTGATGAGCTCATGTTCACCTTTCCACATTCCTAAATGTTCCCTGGCACTCCTTGAAGAAAGGGTAGGTTACAGCTTTTTCAACTTTGTATTCCTAGTACCTAGCATGATACCTAGCCCACAGATGGATCACCAAGTGTTTACTGGATAAATGATTAAAAGACTGAGCAGTATGCACACAGAATATGCAGCCTGGGAAAGTCTTAGCTGATGCCCTTGCACAGTCTAAAAGCTTGCTTCAGCCCTGGCTGGTGTGGCTCAGTGGATCGAGTGTGGCCTGCAGACCAGTTTGGTTCCCAGTCAGGGCATGTGCCTGGGTTGCGGGCCAGTAGGGGGTGTGCAAGAGGCAACCACACATTGATATTTATCTTCCTCCCTCCCCCTCTCAAAAAAAAAAAAGTTTGCTTCATTCTTGACCATAAAATTTTCTCTTGTGGATATACAGGGAGGACTCCAGACTTCTGTCTTTGTACCTCTGAGGCTTAGGTTAGTAGCACAAACAGTTGTATTTTAGGTTCAGTAAATCACCTACCTCATCTCAATTCATTTCAACACCACCTGAAGTTCTTACAGAAGCTTTCCCGGTCTATTTATTCCTGGCTCCAGCACCTCTTAACTCTTACTGGTCACGGGCCTCACCATGTAAGTACAGACCCCTGCCTTCTGTTGCTGGACTTAGCCATGAGCTACAGACTTCAGAGAGCACTCACATACTGGTCTGATGTTTACTAAATCCCATGCTCTTAAACTTCTTAACATCTTGGTGTATTTCCTGGAATATAGTTTCTAGAAGCAGGCCCAGATTTGTATGGTTTCTCTTTGTGTAGCTATTAGTACAGTAACACAGATGGTGGTTAGGTACATGGGTAGAATTCACCAGAAGAAAATACAGGCGATAAGTTCTTTGACATCAGTCTTGTTTTGTTGGATCTGACACCAAAGGCAAAGGCAACAAAAGCAAAAATTAAAAAATGGGATTATATCCAATGAAAAAGCTATACTGCAAAGGAAATAAAAATGAAAAAGCCTACTGAATGGAATAAAATATTTCAAAAATAATCTGGTAGGAGCTTAATATTCAAATATATATGAACAACTTAGAGAACTCAATAGCAGCAAAAAATAATACAATGAAAAGATGGGCAAAGGATCTGAACAGACATTTTTGCAAAGACGATACAGGAATGATCAGTACCATGAGAAGATGCTCAACATCACTAATTATTAAGGCAATCAACAAGATAACCTCATGCTTGTTAGAATGGCTAATATGAGAGAGAAGAGGCAGCAGCTGCTGGTGAGGATGGAAGAAAGGAACCCCTGAGCACTGTTGGTGGGACTGTAAACTGGTACAGCCACTGTAGAAAACAAGATTCCTGAAAAAATTAAAAATAGAACTATGATATGGTCTTGCAATTCCACTTCTGGGTATCTCTCTGCAGGAAATGAAAACACTTATGTTGAGATACCTGCACACTCATGTTCAAAGCAGCATTATTTAACCTGAAGAATGAATGCAAGAATGTCATGATGTAAATACACACAGACACACAAAATGGAATATCACTTGGCCATAAAAAGGAATTCCTGCCATGCTAAGGGAAGTAACTCAAAGAGAATGACAAATACCGTGGGATCTCATTTGGATGTGAAATTAAAAAAACAACTAAAAAAAAAAACAGATTTGTGGTTACCAAAGACAGGAGATGGGGGAGGGGAAATTGGAGGAAGGGTCAAAAGGTACAAACTTCTGGTTATAAGTTTAAGGGCTATAATGTACAACATGATGACTACAGTTAACCTTGCTGTATGGTATATACATGAAAGCTGGTAAGACAGTAGATCCTAATAGTTCTCCTAACAGGAAAAAAATATTTTATCTATGAGATGACATGTTGACTAAACTTACTGTGGTGATTATTTCAATATTTCACAATACAGTTGACCCTTGAATGATACATGGTAGAACTGTGTGGGTTCACTTACACATAGATTTTTTTTTCCAGTAAATACAGCTGACCCTTTATATCTGAGGTTTTGCCTCTGGATTCAACCGAGGATCAGAAACAGTATTTTGACATTCCCAACCATGTTTTCCTGATTGCGGACTGAAAATACTGTTTTCAATCAGTGGTTGGTTGAATCCAAAGATGCAGAGGGCCAACTGTAGATTTAAAAGTCACATGCAGCCCTGACTGCTGTGGTTCGGTGGTTGAGTGCCGGCCTGTGACTCAAAGGGTTGCCGGTTTGACTCCCATGCCTGGGTTGTGGGCCAGGTCCTTGGTGTGGGGCACGTGAGAGGCAACCACACATTGATGTTTCTCTCCCTCTCTCCCTTCCCCTCTCTAAAAAATAAATATTTTTTAAAAAGTTGCATGCAGATCTTTGACTTTGCAGGAGTTGATGCCCCTAACCCCCATGGTGTTCAGGATCAACTGTATACAAAAAGTCAAATCATTATGCTGTACACCTTAAACTCTGCTGTATGTTATTTATATCTCAATAAAACCAGGAAAAAAAATTTAATCCCGATACAAAGCTATAGTTGTCAAAACACCATGGTATTGGCATAAAGGCAGATACATAGATTAATGGAATAGAGTCCAGAAATAAACCCTTTTGTATGTGGTCAAAGAATTTTTAACAAGGGTACCAAAACCTTTCAGTGGGGAAGGTCTGTCTCTTCAACAAGTACACTGGGAAAGCCAGATATTCACACGCAAAAGAATGAATGGAGCTGGACTCTTGACTCAAAAAGGATCAAGGACTTAAAAGTAAGACCTAAAAAATAACAAAACTCTTAGAAGAAAATGTAGGACAAATGTTTCGTGACACTGAATTTGGCGATGACTTCTTGGACATGCCACCAAAGACAAATCCACCAAAAGAAAAAACAGAAAACTGGACTTTATGAAAATTTAAAATTTTTGTCCATCAAGAAAAACTATCCACAAAGTAAAAAGGTAACCCACAAAATTGGAGAAAAGATTTGCAAATCACATATCTGATTCAAGATTAATATCAAGAAAATACACAGAACTATTACAACTCAATGAAAAAAAAAGTCCCATTCAAAAATGGGCCCCGGCCTGGAATAGACATTTCTCCAAAGAATATATGTGAATGGTCAACAAGCACATGAAAGGGCACTCAGCATCATCAATCATTAGGGAAATCCAAACCAAAACTATATAATGAGACACCACTGTAAATCTATTAGGATGGCTACCATCAAAACAAAAACCAGAAAAAAATCAACTTGGCCAGAATGCGGAGAACTCGGAACCTTTGAGCACCGTTGGTGGGACCACAAACAATACAGCTGCTATGGAGAACAGAGTGGAGTTTCCTCAAAAATCAGAAAACGGAATTACCCTATGACCCAGCAATCCCACAATACCAGAAAGAGTTGAAAGTAGGGTCTTGGTGGGTATTGTACTCCTATGTTTATAGCAACATTATTCACAACAGCTAAAACATGGACGCAACCCAAGTGTCTGTCGTCGGATGAATGTGATCTATACATACAATGGAGTATTTAGCTTTAAAAAGCAGGAAAATTCTGCAATGTTCTATCACGTGGAGGAACGTCGAGGACAATAGGCTAAATTAAATAAGCCAGTCACAAAAAGGTAAACAGAACCTGCATGACTCCTCTTATAGGAGGCGTTAGAGTAGCTAAAATCACAGGGACAGACAGGAGAATGAGGGGCAGCGGGGACGGGGAGCATGGGAGTTTCTGTGTAATAGGCGCAGGGTTTCAGACTGACCCCTGAAACCGTTCTGGAGATGGATGGTGGCGATGACCACGCAGCGACGTGAATGAACTGTACACTGAAAAGTGGTTGTGATGGTAAATTTTACGTGTATTTTAGAACAATTTTTAAAAAGTAACTTCTGTCCCTGCTGGTGTAGCTCAGTGGATTGAGTGCCAGTCTGCGAATCAAAGGGTCGCTGGTTGGATTCCCAGTCAGTGCACATGCCTGGGTTACGGGCCAGGTCTCCAGTTGGGGGCACATGAGAGGCAACCACATATTGACGTTTCTCTCCCTTTCTTTCTCCCTTCCCCTCTCTCTATAAACAAACAAACAAACAAACAAAATCTTAAAAAATAAACTAAAATAAAATAAAAAGTACTTTGTATTATGAAAGTAATATATGCTCATTATAACAAAAATCAAATACAGAGACATATTAACAAATGGCCACTCCTCCCTGCTCCCAAGTTGTACAAATAATTTAAATGCCTATCCGGTAATATAGAGGCCATTAGCTTATGCCACTAAGCCAGCATTTTCTGAGTGGGGTGAAAACTCTTTTATCAGAATGAAGCTAATTACAATACTGCTGTTTAGGAAGCAATGTATAAAACAAATTATTTTTTATGCAGAAGTAAAAGGAAAAATTTAAAAACAAAAGGTGAAGTCTCAGACAAAGTGAAAGCCAAGGGGTGTTCTGGGGAGATGGAGGGCCACTGCTTGCTTAGTGGTTAGCATGTAACGTGTGTGGTTGAACGGGCAGAAGATGAGGAAGAGACAAGGATTCTGAGTGATTATAAACCCTTTTACATGCATTGCCTTCAACCTCAAAATTATTCATATAAATCATATCGGGAAAATCTTCTCATTCTGAATTTAGAGATTAAGAGACTTTTAATAAGTAACTTGTCCAGCCCTAGCCAGGTGGCTCAGTTGGTTGGAACACCATCCCGTACACCAAAAAGGTTGCAGGTTCGATTCCAGGTCAGGGCACATACCTAGGTTGTGGGTCCAATTCCTAGTCAGGGTGCTTATAGGAGGCAACTGATTGGTGTATCTCTCTCCCCCTTTCTCTCTTTCTTAAAAAAAGAAAGTAAAAAAAAGAAGAAATCAATAAACATATCCTTGCATGAGATTTAAAAAAAAGAAGCTCTGGCTGGTGCAGCTCAGTGGATTGAGCTCGGGCCTGTGAACCAAAGAATCATGGTTCGATTCCCAGTCAGGGCACATGCCTGGGTTGCGGGCCAGTTCTCAGTGGGGGACGCAGGAGAGGCAACCACACATTGATATTTCTCTCCTTTGCTTCTTCCCTTCCCCTCTAAAGAAAAATAAATTTAAAAAAATTAAAGAAAAGAAGAAGAAGAAGTAACTTGTCCAGGTCATTCAGCTCTTCAAAGCCTGCCTACCCTGTAACCTGACTACCATTCAGTCCACAGGACCAAGGAACAAGGATGCTGAGTAAGTTTCTCAATGTGAGGAGTGGGGGTGTCCAGCCAAGAACTGCTGAAACATCCATGGTCATGACCCAACACACAGCAAACTGACCCCAAAACAAACTCCTGACCTGGCTGTGGCCTAGGGACTGTCACCACCCTGCCTCACCAAGGACTGTCAGAAACTTTTGTGCAATACTATGTACTATAGTGAAAGATCGTACTTATCCAATAAATAACTTTAAATATCCCCTCCGCCTCTTCCCAAAAGAATTAGAGTCAATGTGAAAAAAGTTCTGGCCGCACAGTCATCCCTTACTTTACAGAACAGGGGCCTTCCAAATAAAGATGGGTGTGGATACAATTTATACCCATTTTCCAGCCGATTTTCCAATATGGGCAACTAAGGCATTAATTAAGGGATCACGGAATTTCTGGGGCACAAGAACACCACAGAGTCTCGAAGTTTTAGTTCCTCCGCAGTCTCCCACTTTCCTCCCCACTTTCACTCTGATTTCCACCCTTCTCCTCAGGAACCCGCAACTGCCTGTTTGGCTCCTGCGGCCACACTCACCATCTCTCCAGCTCGGCCAGGTGCGATAAAACTCGGCCGCGATACCACATTTCACCGGCAGATGCCGCAGCCCTAACACTTAACAGTCAACTTTGAAATGACGAACCCAACCCGAAGCCCTTTAGCGCTATTCTCGCAGAGCATTACACTAGGTGCTTCGGGTCCACCCCGCAGTTGGCTCACGCGGGTAACACGTGAAAATTAAGTTAGTTACGTTGTATAAAGTGCTTTGAACAATGGCTGAATTAGTGTGTAATTATTACCAGTCCAAGGTAAAGTGGCAGAGAAGGACAGAACTCGGGTCTAGTGTAGCTGTTTCGGCAAGGAAATCTGGGCCCAGGGCTTGCTTTCCATCCAGTTGGGGACCTTGCCCTTTTTCCTGTCGCTTGCCACCAAACTGCTGCTATTTTCCCCAAGTTGGAATCGGGAATTGTCTCCTTTCCGGCAAAGTGGCGGTAGTGTTGGGGGTTAGGGGAATGGTGTCACAGTTGGGCCCAGGTCAGTGTGGCCACACCACCGGCTTGTTAAAGGAACGTCTAGAAGGTATACAGTCTGGGAAGTGGCACTGTGTGCGCGCTAAGGGTCTAAATTCAATCCAAGGTTCCTCCTTTATCCCCTGGGCCTGCGGCCCCCGCCTGCGAGACCCACCCCAACACAAGAGGCGCGCGGGCTTGGCTCTCCCACCTCAGGGGCGGACCGGCCCCTCGCGACCGAAGGGCTGCACCTGCCTGGGGCCCGCAGTCTCAGAGTCAGGCTCTGCTGTGTCCGGCCTACAGCGGCCGGGGCGACCTCTGGCAGGAGGAAGCCCCAGCCCCCTGCACGAACCCGAGGGTACACAGGACGCGGCCAGCGCCCGCGCGCTCCCGTCCGCACTTTGCACCGGGGCCTCGCAGAAGACGCACGCGCGCAGGAAGGCGCCACGTGCTGCGGCCCCCAGCACGCGGAGGCTGGGCTCGGCGTCAGCGCGCGACGGCGAACCCACGTGCGGGCAGCCGGACCCGCCCCTTGGAAGCCCCCTACCCTCATGCACGTGCGGGCCGCTTCCCTTTCCCTACTTCCAGCTCAGCCCAGTTCTGCCCAGACCGAGCCCCACTTCTGGTTCTGGCACCGCGAGGCGGCGCAGCGGCAGCCTAGGGCTGCCAAGAGGCGGGGCCTGCGCCGGCATTGTTCCTCCCCTAGAGGCCGGCCCTCCCCTTCCCTTAGCCCCGGGCGGGGCGCGGGGCCGCCGGAGCCGCGGAACGTGGGCTCGCGCCCCGCCTTTGTCTCCCGGGCGCGAGCCGCCGTTCCCTCGCGCCCGCCGCTCGCTGCCAGAGCCGCTTTGTGCCGCGGGGCGCGGAGCCGGCGGGCGCAGCCTCAGCATGGACGTTACCGTCTCGGAGCTCATGGAGCTCTTTCTGCAGAGCCCGCTGGTGACTTGGGTGAGTGCGTCTTGCTCCCCGCCTCATTGTTGGTGCACCGGCTCCTCTCCCGCCCGCCTGCAGTTGCCACAGACCCGACCCGCCTGGGGTCCGGGCAGTCCCAGGACTCGGGGGTTCAGCAAGTTTGTCCGCCGCGGTCGGGGTCTGTGCCCGGGGCTCCGGAGGCTTTGCCTGCTCCTGAGCCGGCGCTCTGGGTTCAGGACCCCACGACGCTCCTGGCCCGGGGCTGAGAGTGGATACACCTGTTCCCGCCGGGGCGCTGGGCTGCGGATCTAGGAGCGGATAGGGTCCGATTGGTCACCATATTCCCTGTGACTTGAGTACTCGGGAAAAGGACCCACTCCCCCAAAATACCTTCGTGTAGTTAGTTTTTGAACTCAAACCAGCCGGTGAATGGTGGTGACGGGTGGGGGATTGGGAGTCTCCGAGTGGGAATGTCTACAGGCTGGGGTGGGAGCAGCGATTTTCAATGGATCTGAGACGTGAGAAATTTATTGAAAAGCTCCTTTATTTTTTCTCCTTTCTGAGACGCTGGAGAAAAGTGGCGAGGAAGTTTTCCTCCTGCCGTCTCGTGTCTGTTGCCTGGAGCGGGACAGGGAGAGAGGCCCTAGAGAAGAGCGGGCTTGGTGCCCACTGAAGCTTGGGTGGGCGTTGGGTGACCCCCGCCTGCCCACACGGCCCCGCCAGCCTTGGCCCTGGAGAGCTTCAGTCTGTGCGCGTGGGGTGACTTCCTGCCTTTCTGTCCACATCTTCCTCCTCGCAGGTGAAAACTTTGGGCCCGTTCGGAAGCGGCAACCAGGACAACCTGACTATGTACATGGATTTAGCGGATGGCGTCTTTCTGAACCAGATCATGCTGCAAATGTAAGTTGTCTAAAGGGTCAAAAGACAAAAACGATACTTCGGGAAGTTAAATTTAAGGTCGTAGAGATGGAACCCGAGGCTGCAGTGGCAGAGATCTTTGCACGTGGAGCCAGGGTATCTCAGTCCAAGTGCCTTTTGCTGCCATTCCTTAGGGTGTGAACTCCAGGACAGGGGGGCTGGCAGCTTGTTTGATGAAGGCGATTTGGAATGGAAGGACTGTCAGACTCTTAGTGTAGATACTGTAGTTAACTGCAGACTCAGGTACTTTGAATGTGGTTCAAGCAATGAAACTAAAACCTTTTTTGGGGGGCAGGCGACTAACAGACAATGTCCGGTTACAGGAAGTGCCGGGGGTGGGTGGGGAGCATCTGCGTATGACTAAGGTTTCACTCTGCGTTAGGATGCCTGTGTTTCTGCACTCCCTTTCATTTTATCTTCCATGTTCTGTTGTCCCCTTAGCATGTGCGTTGGTTGAGTTGCTTCTTGTGACCTGGATTTAAAGCCGCTGTGGTAGGAGAGGCACAGGGCGTCAGAACGCTTTGGACCATGGGACTCGGGGCAGGGTCTTGGTGGAAGTTACACTCGTTAGCGTGTGTGTGTGTGTGACCACATCCTTTCCTGTTGCTGAATTCCGCAGAGCCTGTGTGATTGACAGCCTGCCACATGTAGGTGTCGGCTCCTGCTGCTTCATTCTGTTTTTAACTCAGAACCTGCAGGGGATGATGGGCTGGAGCTTAGTGTCCGGGTGATTCATAGGCACTTGAGGGAGAAGGAAACATCCTGATGCTCTCTGTGGACCAAGCCCTCACGCTCCCCTGCTCACCTGCAGCCAAGAGGGTCGTCATGCTCCAGCTTCCCCCTGTAGCTGATGCGGGTCCGCTTCACTCCTGGTGGCCCACGCAGGAGGGCTTTGCTTTGGCATGTTCAGAGAGTGGTTTAAATAGACTTACCTAAAAAGGTCTG
>PVKM010006997.1:0-42645 GCA_004027735.1 Carollia perspicillata | reverse complement strand
GTATATGCTTCCATTTTATTGTGTCTTCCTTAATTTCATTCTTCAGTGTCATGTACTTTTCTGCATACAGATCTTTTCTCCTTGGTTAGGTTTATTTCTAGGTATTTTATTTTTCTTTTTGCTATGTAGAAAAGGATTTTTTTCTTGATTTCTGCTTCTGCTGTTTCATTGTTGGTATATAAAAATTCCTTTGATTTCTGGATATTGACTTTGTATCCTGCTGTTTTGCCAAATTCATTTATTAGGTTGAGCAGTTTTGGGTGGAGTCTATAGGATTTTCCATGTACACTATCATATCATCTGCAAACAGTGACAGATTTGATTCCCCCTTTTTGATTTGGATGACATTTATTTCCTTTTCTTGTCTGATAGTTGTGGCTAAAACTTCCAATGCTATATTGAATAGAAGTGGTGAAAGTGGACAACCTTGTCTTGTTCCTGATCTTAGTGGAAAAGGTTTTAGTTTTTGCCCATTGGGTATGATGTTGGCTGTATATCTCTTATATATGGCCTTTACTATGTTGAGGAATGCGCCCTCTATTTCCACTTTGCTGAGTGTTTTCATCATAAATGGGGACTGTACCTTATTAAATGCTTTTTCTGCATCTATTGATATGATCATGTGATTTTTGTCTTTGCTTTTGCTTACGTGATGTATCACATTTATTGATATGTGAATATTGTACTATCAGTGCATCCCTGGATGAATCCCACTTTGTCATGATGTATGATCTTTTTAATGTATTGCTGGATATGGTTTGCCAATATTTTGTTCATGTTTGTTATAGATTTTAGCATCTATATTCATTAGCAATATTGGCCTAAAGTTTTCATTCTTTGTTATGTCTTTATCTGGTTTGTTATGTCTTTATCTAGAATAATACTGGCTTCATAAAAAGAAATGGAAGTCTTCTGTCTTCATAGGTTTTTTGTAATAGTCTGTGAAGGATAGTGGTTAGCTCTTCCTTAAATTCTTTATAAAATTCTCCTGTGCAACCATCTGATCCTGGGTTTTTGTGTGCTGGATGTCTTTTGATTACTGCTTCAATTTCATCAGTTGTTATTGGTTTGTTCAGGCTTTCTACTACTTCTTCATTCAGTTTTGGAAAATTATATTTTTCTAGAAATTTGTCCATCTCACCTAGGTTTATACATTTCTAGGCATACAGTTCTTCATAATAATTTCTTACATTCCTTTGTATTTCTGTGTTGTCAATTGTAATCTCCACATTTTCATTTCTGATTGTGTTTATTTGGTTCTTTCTCTTTTTTTCTTGATGAATTTGTTTAAAGGGTTGTCAATTTCTTTATCTTTTCAAAGAACTATATCCTGCATTTATTCGTCCTTAGAATTGTGATTTTAGTCTCTATGCCATTTAATTGTGCTCTGATCTTGGTTATGTCCTCCCTTCTATTTTCCCTGGGCTGTCCTTGTTGTTGTTTCTCCGGTTCTTATAGGCATAGGGCTGCATTGTTTATTTGAAATGTTTCTCTTTTTTACATAGGCCTATATCACTATGAAATTCCCCTTCAGGACTGCCTTCACTGTGTGCCATAAGTTTTGGGTTGTTGTGAGGTCATCTTAATTTGTTTCCAGAAACTTTTTTATTTCTTCCCTGATCTCATTGTTGGCCTATTCATTGTTTAATAGGATGCTATTCTATCTCCATGAATTTGAGTGATGTTGTGTTTTTTTCCTTGAAGTTCGTTTCTAATTTCAATCCATTGTTGTCAGATAAAATGCTTGATATGATTTCAATTTTCTTGAATTTGTTGAGGGTTGTTTTGTGTCCTATCATGTGGTCTCTGTGTGAAAATGTTCCATGTGCATTTGAAAGGAATGCTTGTTTTGTTTCTTTGGGATGAAGGGCTCTGTATGTATATCAGTTAAGGCCGTTTGATCTAGGACATTGTCCAATGACACAATAAGTTTGTTGATATTTTGTTTGGAATATCTATCTGTTTTGACAGTGGGGTGTTAAACTCACCTACTATATTTTGTTCCTGTCAATATCTGTCTTGAAGTCCTCCAAGATTTTCTTTATGTATTTGGGTGCTCCTATGTTGGGTGCATATATATTTACAATGTTTATGTTTTTTTGATGGATTCTTCCCTTGACTATTATGAAGTGACCTTCTGATTCTCTTTTTACAGCCCTTGTTTTGAAGTCTCTTTTGTCTCATATGTGTGTTGCTACCCCGATTTGTTTTCCTCTCCATTTGTTTGGAATATTTGTTTCCATCTTTCGCTTTCAGTCTGTGTAGGTATTTTGTTCTGAGGTGGGTCTTTTGTGGGCAGCATATGTGTGGGTCATGCTTCTTATCCATTCAGCTATTCTATGTGTTTTAACTGGAGCATTTAATCCATTTACATTTAAGGTTATTACTGATAGGTGCTTATTCACTGCCATTTTTTCATACCTGTGTTCCTTTCTCTCTCTCTCTCTTATTTTCTCCTTTTCCTAAAGCAGACCCTTTAGCATGTTCTGCAATAATGGTTGTAGGTAAGTATGTTCTTTGAGGCTTCTTTTCTCTGGAAAACTTTTTATTTGGCCTTCCATTTTAATTGACAGCCCTGCTGGATAGAGTAATCTTGGTTGCAGGCCTTTGTTTTTCATTACTTGGAATATTCCTTGCCAGGCTCTTCTGGCTTAGAGTGTGTCTGTTGAGAAGTCAGCTGCTAGCCTTATCAGGGCTCCCTTGTATGTTTCTCCCTTGCTGCCTTTAAGATTCTTTCTTTGTTTTGGAACTTTTTCATTTTAATTATGATGTGTCTTGAAGTGGACCTCTTTTGGTTCATCCTGATTGAAACTCTATTTCTTAGATTTTGTGACTTTTTTTCTCATCAAATTAGGGAAGTCTTCCATCATTACTTTTTCAAACTCATTTTCTTTCCCTTGCTGGTGCTGCTGCTCTTCTTCTTCTTCTTCTTCTTCTTCTTCTTCTTCTTCTTCTTCTTCTTCTTCTTCTTCTTCTTCTTCTTCTTCTTCTTCCTCTTCTTTCTTCTTCTTCTTCTTCTTCTTCTTCTTCTTCTTCTTCTTCTTCTTCTTCTCCTCCTCCTCCTCCTCCTCCTCCTCCTCCTATCCTTGTTATGCAGGTATTATTACATTTCATGTAGTCCTGCAGTTCCCTTAACACCTCTTCATTGTTTTTGAATCTCTTTTTCTTTTCTTGCTCTTTCTCAGTGTTTTTTTTTCCTACCTTGTTCTACAGCTCACTGATCCAATCTTCTGCTTCATCTAGCCTGCTTTTGATTCCTTCTACTGTGTTCTTCAGTTCAGCAATTGTATTCTTTATTTCCTCTTGGCCCTTGTTGATAGTTTCTATTTCCTTCATGTTGATATAGTTAGCAGAGAGTTCACTGTACTTTCCCTGCTGTTTTGGTAATTCTCTGAGCTCATTAAGCTTCCTGATAACCATTTCTTTGAATTGAATATCTGATAGCTGACTTTCCTCCTTATAATCATTGCTTTGAATTAAATATCTAATAGCTGACTTGCCTTTACATCATTTAGCATTCTTTCTGAGGCTTCCTCCTTTCCTTTCATTTGGAGTTTGTTTCTTTGTCTCCCCACTGTTTTTAACACAGATCAGTTTTAATGAGGTGTAGCTTTACTACTTTATTGTATATTAGAGTTTTTATATTTTTTCAGAAATTTAGCTATTTACACTTGACACTATATTGAGTTTTTTGTTTTTTTCACTTAAAATGTCTTTAGTAGCATCTATCTTGCTGCTTTAGAATTTTCATTAGAAACAAGTGAGCAAAATATAACTAGAGACATTGAAATTAAGAAAAAACTGATTGTAACAAGAGAGAATGTGGGAGTGGATAATGGGGAGAAAAATGGGACAGGTTTTCAGGAACATGTATAAAGGGCACATGAACAAAACCAAAGGTTGGTAGTACCAAGGGTGATGACTGGGGTGTGGGGAATGGTGTGGGGACAATGGTGGTAACTGTATTTGAACAACAACAAAAAAAGTAGAAAAAAGTTACATATGTAAAGTATATAAATAAAGGAAAAAAATAAATCTTTTTAAAAAAGAAAGAAATATCCAAAATCAGGATACCAAAACTTGATTTAATTAATTTAAAGGCTTTTGATATATGTATATTCACCTGTAGCTTCCCACCAAAAATCTGTGGTGCTCTGTCTCACCCAATGTTCAACATAATTAAATATTGAATTTTTTTAAAGTTTGTTTTACTTTTATAGGCTTAAAATATATTTTTGCTTTTAACTTGTAAAACTTGATTTAACTTCACTTTAAAAGCATATTGTTATTAGAAATACATCAAATGTTAGGATATAATCAGCTATAATTTAACTCTGTCAATAGCCTGATAATATGCTTTAATCATTTATCCTCTTAAGTTTTAATATGTATATTGTAATTTGTACAAACCCATATTAACCTAACATTTTGTCAATTTTTAAAATTGTTTGATTTTTATTTTTGAGTATTTTAATATGAAAGGCTCATATTTATGTAACATATTTCTTAATTCTATAATAAATTTTAGGCATTGAAAACCCTTTCACATCCAGGGAAACACTACCCACTCCTATTTTACTCAATATGGTTTTATTTGTTAATTTGAGCTCTAAATTTTTCCTGTCATTTATTTTATATGAGGTGACAATCTTTTTTATGAAATTCTAACTAATCGCATTTCAGTTCAAAATGTCAAATTGAATAAAGGTCCTCACATCCCTTCAGACATCCTCCCAAAATGCCAACAAATTGATAACTGTCAACAAAGGGATAAATAATATAAACAAAAATGGACAAGGAGAGGAAAGAAGGAAACAAAATTTTAGAATCCAGAATGCTGATGAAATTAACTAATTAAATCAACAGATTAAAAAAACTAGAACCCAGACATACAACTGGGGAACTTAAGGTGCACTCTTCACTTTACTGTTAAAAACCCAGGAAAAGATTGGTGGGGTTCGTAGCAACCAGGGGCAGGGGTATAAACCAGAAAAATGAGTCAAAGCTATGAGAACTCTTCATGGTGCATATAGGCACTTGAATTATTGGGACACTTTGAAACCTGTATGAATGTCTGTTTACTGTGCTGTACACCTGAAACAAATGCAAAACAGTGTTGAATGAAAAGTCTAATTGAAAAATAAAAAAGAAAGATGAATAAGTTAAATAAATGAAAGATGACTATATTTTATTCAGAATTTTCATTAGAAATGTTTTGTGATATGTGTATATAAATATATTTATACTTATATATCTATAGATGTTCTCTTGAATGGTTACTATAATAATTACAGTTTTTGAAAAGTGAAAAAAGTTAAAAGTTCTATTTAGGAAAATAATTAGAATTCTAAAACCTTGAATGTCACAGCGTTTTCTTTGGCAACAGGGATTCAAAGGAAATCTGTCCTGGGCTCATGGGCAAAGCTTGTGACAGATACTATCCTCAAGAGAACATAGGGTTGAATTACTAGGGTACCCAGAGAAACAGGGACAATAGCATGTATGTGTGTGAATCTCACATATGAGGTTTATTGTAGGGGATTGGCCCATCCAAGTATGAGACAGAGTTCTGATATCTGCTTTCAACAGTTAGAGACCTAGGAGAGCTGATTGTTTAGCTCCAGACTGAATCCAGAAACTCAGGAGAGGACCAACTCATGACAGTCAGGCAGAGAGAGAACACACCTGCAAATTCTCCACTTTTTCTTTTGTTCAGGTCTTCAGCTGATTGGATTTGGCCCACCCACGTTAGGGAGGGCCAACTACTTTATGCAGTCCACCAGTTCATATGTTAATTGCATCCAGAAGCACTCTAGAGACACACCCAGAATAATGTTTAAGCAAATATCTGAGTGCCCCATAGCCCAATCAAGTGGACACATAAAAATAACAATGCTGAGATAAGGGGACTTTCTATATGTCAAGCAGCAAGACCCTGACCACTTCTGCTACAGAGTGCTTAGAACTGGGCACACTGTGTTAAACTCTGCAGACAGGGAAAGAGGACATGACTGTCAACAAGCACCCCACACAGAGGGGCCATTACATGGAAAGCCTCTAGATTTAAAGAGATAGAATCAAAAAAGAATTTTAAAGAAACATAGCTAATGCCAAAAAAATCATTAAAAATCTATTATTCATATCAATCCAAAGATGAGTGCATCTTAGAAAAAGAGAGAGCATGGACTGTGTTAAAACATGGTAGTAGAAGTGTTAGGAAAAAACAGAAGGGAGGAAGATAAACTTGAGGAAATCTCTTAGCAAATGTAACAAAGATAAGCTGGTGGATAATGGAAGACAGGCTTATTGGAGAATCAGACCAAAAGTTACACTATTAAAGTCACAGGTGTTCCTAAAATAACAAACAGAAAAACTTAAGAAAATATCAACAAATAGTGTAGTGGTCTGAATTGCGTCCCCCCAAAATTCCTATTTTGAAATCCTAAATCCCAGGATTTCACAATGTGACTGCATTTGGAGATAGAGCTTTCACAGAAGTAATTAAGGTAAAATGAGGTCATGTGAGGGTGCTCTTCCCCAATGTCATGGTGTCTGTATGAGAAGATGTTAGCACAGACAAGCACAGAAGGAGGACCACATGGAGACACTGGAAGAAGCTGACCATCTGTGAGCCAAGGAGATCAGCCTTCGAAGAAGCCAACCTTGCTGACACCTTGATATCATATGTGCAGCCTCCAGAATAGTGAGAACAGAAATTTTACTATTTAAGTTACCCAATCTATGGACCTGTTACAGAAGCCCCAGAAACACTAATACAAATAATAGCTCAAGGAGTTTTCCTGTATCTGAAGGATATAAATGGCCAAATTGAACAAATTATCGCGTGCCAACATTGGGTATGGAAAAAAAAGAAAAAGGACCACAATAGGCATTCCATGAACTTTCATAACACTAGAAATAAAAGAAGATCCAAAAGCTACCAAAGAGAGAGAGCATATGTGAAGGATGACTTAAGAATTAGAATCTCCCATGAACTCTAAAAAGAATTGAGGGGAACCAGAGGACAAACCAAATGTAGAGAAAGCTTTAACACTGCAAAGATGGCAATATTGACTCAAGAATTCCATCCACATTGATCCAACTCATCAGTTAAGTGTGGGGGCAAAACTAAAGATGATTGTAGTGTGTAAGGCCTCCAAAAATACACACATTTCGTAAATTATAGGAGACAACATCAGAAAGAGAGGTGGACTAAGTATGAGGAAATCATGAATGGACAAAGTGAAGGTTTTAGTATGATAGAAAATGAAGAAAATATACAAAGGCTGAAAAAGAAAGCCGGGATGAGACATGACAACACACCGAGAGCAAAAACAGTGTCAGCCAGAAGAAAACAGAGACAACTCTGCGTGTGCTGGAAGGACTTCATACTGCAAGCAAACAGTTTAGGAATGAAGTCATAAAAAGTTATTTAAAAACTAAACAAATGAAAATAATGTCAGTTACTAGCTTCAGGTCAAACAATCAGTTGTAAAAGAAAAACATGTGTTTGTGACTCTGTTCTAAAGAATATTTACATAACTGGGGTCATGTTGGAACTCATTCTGACACAATGATACTGGAAGGATGGGGGAAGAAGAGGAGGGCTTTATATTTAGGGGTGGAAAGCTGTAGGAAAAATACTAATTTTCATGGACAAGTAAGGGGAAGCTGATATGCAAATCTGAAAAAAATCAAGAACAGGAACTTTAAAATTTTAATTTAGCAATTGAAATTAAATACCAAAAAAAGAGCTAAGAGATTTGAAATGGTAACCATTTAGGAAGTGAAGTATGATGGGGAACTGGCTGCAGATGATAATTGTTCAGATAAAAAGTCTTATAGAAGTACTTGATTTTAAAATGTATATATGTATAATGTTGACAACCAATTTAAAAAACAAAACTCAACTGCCCCAACACCAGTTATGAAATATTTTTTCTAGTCTCTGTTGTCTTTGATGTGTCCAAGTCATACAATAAATTGTTTAGAATGTTCTTTTGGGGGCTTTTTGTACTGTTTTATTATCTTCTATGATTATAACAGTATCAAACTTATAAAAATTGAGGTATAATTGACATAAAACATTGTATTAGTTTAAGGAATACAACATGAAGATTGGATATTTGTATATGTTATGAAATGATTACCACAATAAGTCTAGTTATCATCTATTACCTCACATAGTTACAATTTTTTCTCATGATGAGAATTTTTAAGATATATTCTTTTAGCAACTTTCAAGTATATAATATGATATTGTTAACTATAGTTACCATGCTACCAATCTATTTTTAACATCATGATATAACCATATTAATTCTGGGCAAAACTAGGATTTCTTCAGAATTCTTTCTAGATCCCCCAGCAATTCTTATCCAGTATCTTTTAGATTAATCATTTTATCAAAATTTAAAAAAAGAATAAAATTACTCAGCCTAATTATAATTCAGATGGGATCCTAATATTCTCTGGTCTTTCAATCCTTTGCATATAGCTCTTTCTTGATTCCCCAAAGATAAGACATTCAATTACATCCATTGTCTCTGTTCCTTCATTATTTTGGGAAATAAAAGTCACCAGATTGTACACAGATGCATAATAGTTGACTTGAAATAGGGCTACTGACTCAGAAATTTTATATTTAACAAAGTCCGTGGATAACTTATGCCAGTCATTTACCAATTCTCACAAGCCATATGCTGTCTCTGAGTCCTACTCAGCATTGATGGCACTGCCTCATAGTCACCTATTTCTTTAAATGCTCAACTTGTTCCCATGAAGCTCTTTACAGGTATTCCACCTCTTCCACTTTTCACTTTACTCTCCAGTAATTAATCCCATGTAAAACTTAAAAAACATTGTAAAACAAATGTATTTTAATTTATTTTATAAACACACAACATAATTTATTTCAGAAAAAAAACAACAAAAATCTAGGATAACTGAGTTATAAATTCAATGTTTAGGAAATGAATTTATCAGAGTGTGAAACAAATTAAAAATTCCACTTGAGGCTTGTACAAGCACTTGTATATGGTATCTTTTGGACCAATGTCACTGGGCTGGTGATTAGCATACCTTGCTTCATGGCACTGAGTAGGCAGCCTCAGGAGGAGAGCCTAAGGTCATCCATGAGCAGGTGCTGAATGAAGACAGTTCTCTGCAGGAGGGTGATGCAGAGCTGGGAGGAAGCATGTAAGATGCACATAAAGACTGGTGTTGATCATGCTCTGACTGGTGTAGCTCAGTGGATTGAGCGCAGGCCTGTGAACCAAAGAATCACTGTTCGATTCCCAGTCAGGGCACATGGCCGGGTTGCGGACCAATTCCCAGAGGGGGACACATGAGAGGCAACCATACATTGATATTTCTCTCCTTCTCTCCTTCCCTTCCCCTCTAAAGATAAATAAATTTTAAAAAAATTAAAAAGACTGGGGTTGATCATATAACATCAGAATCGTTGGTGAATAAAAGTGAGATGGAAAAATAGTGATGTTATCACTGTGCTAAGAGTAATACTATTATTATAAAGTGTGTTTTATAGCTTTCTTTAACTGTAATCACTCTCTTTGATGACATCAGCCCCATCATAGAAATAGCATCAATTCTTGTCACTGAATCTACAATGGTGAGTAAATTTCTCTGCTTTCTCCATATACTACAATTCTACTTCAATCACACCTTGAAACTGTAGGCTCTTATACCAGCCTTAAATTGGGCCCAAAACACTGGGTTGAACACCAAGAGCAAAAATCATACATATAGTTACTAAGTATGAGTATGAACAACAAGATGGGGCTAAAAGAAGTGCTTCTTGCCATTCAGATAGTAAGACAGTGGTTCTCAATAAATTTTTAATAATTTACCTACATCAAAAATGTTTATTTGATTCATTTAAACATAGACTTCAGTTTTCTTGCAAGATTCCAGTTAAATTTTCAGAAAAGGGGAAGTGAAATAACAGAGCATACAACTTTCTTACATCTAGGACCTTACCCGCAAGGCTTTTGTCTGGGTCTGTTATCAGAGCTTTACTAGCTCAAAATCATTTTACCTGAGAGTCTAAAATATAAGCCTCTGCTATTTTCACAGTTGATTTATAAGATGCCTATGCACTGAAAGCTGAAATTGCTTGCCCTTGTTGACTCCTTTTTCAGTCAGGAGAGCTCCAGTTATTCCAGTAGCTCAATCACTCTCACTGAAGAAAAGTAGCTCAGAATGTGTTTTCTATTTTTATTTTTACTCTCCCATAGACACCCTTGATTTACCCTTAAAATTCTGCATCTTCTCCCAAGGCCAAAGTCTAGACCTATCTAGGACAATGTACATGAGATAAATCAGAAATGCTGCTTCACAAAATCTTCTTACATAGGTTTATTAATTCCGGTGTTCGTGACAAGAAAACATCAGGAGGATTAAGTTTTTTTGTTGTGTGTTCTGTAAGAGGCATACCTGAAAATTTTTGTCCTGTTGACAAGAACAGTGACTCAACATTTCTGAACCATGACCATATCTACAGTCTTGTGCACATAGAATTTAAGCAAAATTATTAAAGTGAGTGTACAATTGGAATAAATACTCTTGCATTATAGAGACACTGAAGAGTGACTAAGCAATGCAGCCTGTTCATGCTGTGCTAGAAGCAGCACCTTAAGCAGGGCATGGGCATTCTCTATAACAAGGCGTTCAGCAGCCCCTTATCAGTGACACCCTAGAGACCACTTAAAAGACTCACATTCAGTAAAAACATTAAAGTAAGGAAAAAGAGTAGAAATGCAGTAAGAAATACCTGAGTCAGAAAGATTTGTGGAGAGAGTAATAAATCAGAGAGAAGATGTTGTGCTAGAAGAGGCTAAATGTAGGAAACCATTCATTTAATCCAAGATCTCCTGGCAGCCAAAGCGAAAAGGGTAACAGGCATTGCAAATACTTTTTATTGTCTCTTTATAGGAAATAGTCTATTCCTTAAGCAAAAAACCTTATTCCTAGTACTCACTTTTAAGAGGAATGTGTTCTATAATATTCATATAAGAAATATGAACATCAGTGGCAGGCTTTTAATAGCAGCATTATAAAATGTATAGACAGTTTTCATATGGTCACCATCTGAACCTCCAAAGACAAAATAAATATGTATGTTATATATAAATTAAAATATATAAGCAGTTTATATAATTTATATAAATGTAAATTATCAATTGTATATTAATATATATTACCTATACATAAAATTGTTTAGGTATTTTGGCATTTCAACCACTGTAGTTACAAGGAATTGAACTGAAACCCTGTAAAATCAGTGGACAGATAACAGTGACATCTAATCAGAAGAAATGTAATGTTTAAACAAAAACTACCTGTTAATTTAGACTGGATTACAATGTATCACCTGTACAAAAAGATGATAAATACACACAAATTCACATTGACTAGCACACTGCACCAAAAATTAAATGATGTTGTGCAGACAAGACCTCTAATGTGTTGCCAGATGTTCTGATCAGTGTTTAGCCTCTTTACACACATTACTCAAAGCTCACACCTTAATATACAGCCTGAGTATACTGCCTCTCCAAGCCCACAGCCTGATACATGCTCCCAGCTGACCAGCATGTACTGGGTTGTTACTGTTAATCACTGAAGGATAAAGACAATATAAAGTGATCCTCCAAAGACCGTTTTTACACTTGAGATAGTCATTGCTAATGCTTACATTAAGTTTCTCTTAACGTAAGTGAGGAAAGCAGTGCTGGGCACTGAGCTCCTGAGAGTCCTCAATGCTCAGTAACTACAACATGCTATTAACTCTACCACCAGTTTCCCCCAATACAGGAACTTCACATCCACAGGCTCAGTATTACCTCTAAGTTCCATGTAGGGAGAAAAATTAAAATTTCCTGATTATCTAGTTTCCAGGTATCAATTTACATGCCCAATCATGTTCTTCTCATGATTTCCAAAGAAGAGGAAAAAACACATTATTGAGTGGTTTCTTGCATGTCTAGAACTGTGCTAGATACATTCATACATTAGCTTAATTCATTCTCAAATCCACCTTGTGGGAGGGTTAGGTTTATCCTCATTTGACAGATGATACAGATTGAGAAAAAGTAAATTGTTTGTCCATAGTCACAGAGATAAGAAGTATCCACCAATAGAAAATTAGAAAAAGATGTGATGCATATACACAGTGGAATATGAATCAGCCATAAAAAGGAACAAAATCTTCCTGCTTTCCATCTATGCCAGCTAATGCAGGAGAGAGGTTAGGGGGTGAAGGGACTGAGAGAAAAGGAAAAAGGACTCATGGACATGGACAACAGTAAGGTGATTGCTAGGGGGAGAGGGATATAAGGGGGCTGAATGGTAATATTTAAAATACTATAAAAGATTAAATGTTTTTTTTTTACAGAATAAAATCTCACTATCTGTAACAGCATGGACAGACTTAGAGGGCATTAGGCTGAGTGAAATAAGTCAAACAGACAAAGAGTAGTACCATATGTTTTTACTTATATATGGAATAAAACAAAACAAAATAAATAAACAAACAAAACAGAAACAAACTCATAGATACAGAAAACAAACTGATAGTCACCAGATGGAAGGGGCATTGGGAAGATGGGTGGAAAAGGGGAAAGAATTAAGTACAAATTGGCAATTATAAAAGCAGTTATGGGGGTGTAAAGTACAACATAAGAAATATACTCAATAATATTGTAATAACTATGTAGATGGGTACAGGATTTATCTGTGTAATCACTTAGTATTATATAATATTGAATTACTATGTTGTACACCTGAAACTAACATGATATTGTATGTCAAATGCAATTAAAAAAATAAAAGCACCAAAGTGACAGCTGAGATCATCTATTTCAGATTATATGTTCTTTCCACATGTGACTAGAGTAGACTACAAAACCAAACTCCTCTGTTTTAGCAATGCTTCTCAAAATGTAGACTATATGTTTTCACAGAAAGCATGAAGTCTAGAAAGACTCATTTACTTTTTATTTGTTAAAATATTAATTCACTGCAGTCACCAAATTTGTTGCTGAGGAATAATTTGTTAGAAGATGTCACAAAACATCTAAAAAAAGTTTGAGTGGTCTTTAGAGAAGGTTCAATATTTCTCCAAAAACACATCGTCTTAGTGTCTCAATTGATTTTGAAATGTGTGAACAGAATTAAAACATTTAATATTTCAGAAAGTTAAATGCTTCCAAGAGTGGGCTTGACTTCTGCTCATGGATGTGTGGATAAATGTATCTGTTTTAAAGTAAAATGTTGCTGTTCAAAACCTTATTTGTGGAAAAAAAACAACAAAAACACCCCCACAACTTAAACAACATAATCAGTATAAAGAACAATGATTCTGAGATCAACGTGTGGTCTCAACCTCGTTTGGTCTCAGTCAACAGTCCTGTCAGAGAGAAGAAAATTCTCAAAAAAAGAAGACAAAGTAAGACATTTTAACTCACTATAGTTTTGTCCTTGTTTTTTGTTTGTTTTCATAGCATAACGAATGATGATTTAGTTTAATTAGGTTAGGAAAATTAACTCTATTCTCATTTTTTAATTTGTGAATTTATTTGAAAACTGAAATAAATAGATGAATTGACCAGCGCAGTGGCATGAGCACTTCTGTGCAGGCAGATCTGACAGTGAATGAAAGGACCCAACACTGCCAAAGCCACCCCTCCCCCAATCCTGCACCAATGTGCAGTATTCAGAAGGTGTGCTCAGCTTATCTGCTAGAATGTTCAAGGAACCATGCTCGCGTTCTCAGATAAGGACAATTTCCTTCTAGGACACAATTTTTCTTTTTGCCTCACATACCATTCAAGCCTGTAGTGAGGTGAATCATGTGAAAATGTTATGTATGCAATCTTAGAATTTTAACAAAAAGACTAAGGATATTCTTTAAAAAAATTTTTTTAGTCCTCACCTGAATATTTTTTATTGTTTTTAGAGAGAGATGAGAGAGAGAGAGAGAGAGAGAGAGAGAGAGAGAGCGTTGATTGACTGCCTTCTAATACGCCCCCTGCATCAAGGATCAACTTGCAACCTGGGTCTGTGCCCAGACAGGGAAATGAACCTGTAACTTTTCTGTCTATAGGATGATGGTCCAACAAACTGAGCCACACAAGCCAGGGCTAAGAATATTCTTGGTTTGTAAATTATATAAAACCAAAATGAAAGTGAAACCTGTGTAACTGAGAGGGTTTCAGGGAAAATTAAATGTGCACATAAGAAATATCTAAAGGGAGTGACTGGCATCGAAGCAAGGATTCAATGAGTCTTTTCTTTTTCTTCCTCAAAACAAAAGGCCCTTTCTGTATTTCCCAATGTATTCTAGAATTATTGATTATAATCATATATTGTTATTGTTTATGTTTTCATTTCCTACATCCTGGGAGCAGAAAACTTGGTATATCTTTGTCTTCTTGTGTTTTTCTAGGTATTTACATGTAATAGGTTCCCAATAATAATTCTTTCGATAAATTAAACATAAATAAGATCCCTTTAATTGGATGCAGTCTGTTGCTCCAAAATTATACTTTCAATAAAATGGACAAGAAATTAAATAAAAACTAAGGTACAAATGTACAAAATATTACTTTCAGGTCTGATAGCCTCTCCAAGAGGCAGAGTTTATTTCCTGTTCTGTTTCTACATCATTCCCACTGTGCACAGTGACAGACAAGGTGCCATGTTGTTTAATAGAAACTAAAATCAATGTTTTGTGTAAATTAGATTTAGGAATGTCAGGGTAAACTCACCCAGTGTAAGATGTATGGATAGGCCTGTCCATTGATTAGCAAATTAGTAGCACACAGTATTCCTAGGCAGAGCTTCTCATGCTTTATGGAATTTATTTCTATTCATCATCCAAATACACAGTCATCTAGCATTTTTTTCTAGAAAGTAAAAGTCAGTGGTCCCATTAAATATTTACACAACTTCACCACTGATTTATATCAATGTGTTGCTCTGGTAAATAATATCATCCTCTATTAAAGATCAAATTAGATGTGGGATGTGCAGTGCTCAACTGCAGGAGGCTGAAGATCCATTAACCTGTTGGCAAAAAGGCAAGAATGAAACCAGCATAGACAAGTGAGAGCATGCTGGCTCCCTCTCATCTCAAAGCCTGTAAGTGACAGTAAGACTCCTTTGTTGGAACAAAGGGCATGTTATGATGGGCCATCACATGGTATGGCTATGCCTCCAAAGAATGGGATTAGATGAAACTCATACACCATTCCACATGCAGAACAATCTCCTGTCACTAACACCTTCCTCTTTCATAGATTATTTCTGAACCTGATCAGTAAACACATACATGTTTAAAATAGCACACTATCTACAGAAACCACATTACTAAAAAATAACCTGTATGCATAAGTGTCAGAAGTATCATCTTTTCAATTAGTATGTAAACATTACAGTAGAACTATGGTGCTAATTTCATAAAATGATTTTGTTTCATTACAGACCAGTGTGCCACTGCAGAGAGGACAGACAAGACAGACAAACCCTTGGGCCCTAAAAGGATACACGATGTCATTCGTATTAAATGTACATAGCAGCCCTTGCACCTTAATGACTATTTCATACTGAATTATTTAATAGTTTAAAGATGGTGTAAATATCTAAACACAAGCACATTCACCAAGTTCAAGTAAAACAGAATAAATACCTAGTTTATATGAATAGAAATCATCCAATTCTGAATAGATACTCTGTTATGAGACAACGAAATAATGTATTATTTTGATTCCATAACTGGATGTATTTTCTGTTTTAAAATATTACCAAGTTCACCTGAAAATTGTTTTTAATGACCAATTTAAAGTATTTCTTAAGTATCAAATCTCCACTCCCAAAGCAGTGGTAATATCTACTTGTGGGAGAATTCTTGAAACCTCTTAAATGTAGAGTGTGTTAAGCTGGCCTTGCATATGAGGCCTCTGCTGAGATGCAGGAAGGAGTTGAAGAAAAGGAGAAAGTCATGAACTAGAATTTGTACAAGACGGCACCCCCATGGATGTGAGAGCCCAAGAGCAACCAGAACTAAGTAAATGAGAAGCCATAAGACCAGTAAAGATGGAGGTCTGCTGAACAGGCAGATTCTGGCAGTGTTTTCTGGCTGTTGTCCTGATGTTCATCACTTTCCTGATCTTTCACATGAAACCATTTTTCACAGTAGTAATCATCTGTCTACAACACTGGTTATTCACTCAATTTGATACCATAGCCACACATGCACTCTGGCATACACAGAATTTAAATAACCATTTGCTGATGAGTAAATGGCAGTAATTTGGGGACATAAGAAAGTCACAACTTTGGTTCTAATGACTGGCTGCCTGCTGCCAGGGTCAAATGGCTCTGTAGCACACAGATGGCCACAACATCATAGGAAGGGCCCTCCCAAGAATGTCTAAAGTAGATAGCATCCCAGCAACAACTGAGAACAGGGAAGAATATGAAAATATAACTAGGAGACCATTTGCTTATCTCTATCTGTTCACTCAGAATGCCAAGTACCTCCTTGGACCCATCACAACACCCTTCACACCAAGTATGCAGAAAACAACTCAAATGGCAGTAAGACATACTTTCTTCTTGAGATTTGATCAGGAACCCACATGTTTAAATGAGAGCTGCTAATTTGAACAAATAGCTACCTCGTAGAAATTGGGAATTAGCTGACATGGAAATTGAACATGAATACAATATTTTTGATGCCTTTTAGATCTCTATTTTCACTGGATATCAGTGTTTTTTTTAATATCCTTTCTGTGAAATCTGGAGGTTTTTCTAAGGAATTCTCAGATTCCGAACACCTGAACTGCCAAGCTCTGCAATTTGACGTGTTTACATGTTTTAACAACTGCTTTTGCTAAGGTTGATCAAATCATCTGAAAATTTTAGCAACAACTTCTTCTTTTGACAGTAAATAAAAAAGGATGAGCTATCCAGCAATCTTGTCATATGATCTGTGGTTGATATACTGTATTTTCCAATAGTGAGTCAAAATTTAGGTCAAATACAAAATGTTTTTTTCTTCTTGAGGTAATCATATTCAATATATGGTCATTTACTGTTCCATAGACTCTGAAGATACAACTGAAGATTTTTAATAAATTACTAGTCAGCATTTTTGTCTCTAATGATTGCAATTTTTAAACCAAAATCTTGCCTTGCATTTAGTCTCCTCAGGAATTTTCAAGTAATATTTTTAAATAATAACATTATTGTTTTATAAATCAAATATCACTAATATAGGATAATTAAAGAACATTAAGCATTATGAGTAAATATTTGGAGAGTTGATTTATAAAACAATGACAGGAAGAGGAGAAAGGAGAGTAAAAGATGTTTTATAGGTCTCATTTAAACAATGTTTTGTATCTTCCTAATTTCCTACTCTCCTTTGAGGCTGTCACAAGTATCCACTTGACTGCATACTTTTTTATGTTACACGCTCCCATCAAAGTGTGTAAGTTTCACGTCTGGGTATAAATCAAACTGTCAAAGATGTTCTGTGATTCAGTTCAGCTATTTTCTCCTTTACCCTTAAGTCACCCCCAGAGTAAAATTCTCAGATCCCAATCTCGGGACAGATCAGGGAGTAGGTGCTACAACATGCTGCATATGGGAAACTGGGAAGCAGATGTCAGCAGCTGCTGGTCTTCAGTAACAGCACATAAATACAGAACATAGACTGCTCTAGAACATCTGAAGTGTCAACCAGTAGGCTTTCAAATTCCCTGTGTCAAAAGCTGCAGCATTTTTTCAGACATCAGACTAAGAACAGTGTCTCAGAGTGGCCTAGAAATCAGATCCTTTGAGGTCACTGATCATTATATCTGCACTCACATCAGAGTTTGGGAGAAACAGTGTATCATGTGTTTTTTGGAGGCACATGTGAATTGATCAAAGTTGGTGTTTAAGGGAACACAAGATCCTGCCTTGTATCTAACTGGTAAGTCTATGCCAGCTTCTGCTGTGGGCAGATTACACTGGTAATTCACCACTGGGACATACACACTTCTGACTCACCCATTCCCTTTCCTTAGACAATGATAGGGAGAAACACAGCATAGTCACAGATGTCTTAAGGAAGACAAAGTAATTGCAGGAGGCACTTTGTACTATTTAGAAAGCTGTGAAGTTATGTGGGATATTTTCCAGTCCAACCTCCTTGGGAGAAGAATCCTACCTGTCCTAGGAATGTACCCCTAATCTAGGACAACTTGAGTTTCATGCTAGGCTACTCTGACTGCAGCTCTAAGAGTGACATGTGTCCCAAGTATGCTTAATTTGATAGGTCAGAAATGGCATATGACCCTATAAAGTGGAGAGGATAAGCCCCAAGACCATGTATGAATCTCTAAGGTAGACTCACCATCATTCCAATACATAAGCTGACCTGGTGGTGCATGTTATAGAGCTTCAACTAGACATCTTTTCACCAAAGGGGGAGCCCAGCTACAAATAAGCCTAACAAAAAAAAAAAAAAAACCCAGATCTGGAAGATTCAGGAGTCCCTCTCTCTCCCTCCCCACTCTCCTTCTCCCTAACTTCCTCTTTGTTTGAAATTTGTCATCTGAATTGAAATTGCGCAGACAGAGAAAAACCCTCCTTTCTAGATACCTAACTTAATTATAGTAAGTGACTTAGACAACAGAGATAGTTTACTGTCAATACAGTTCTTTATGACACCAGCAAAAACAGTTATCAGTGCATAAGTGCCACCATCGCTTAACAATCTATGATGAGCATCTGCATCTCCAAAGGTAACGGAGTGGGATGTGAGAATTCAAACAAAGCATGATGCTTTACATTACAGGTAACAAAATTTAAAAGAGAGGGAAAGAAAAGAAAACAAGAAGAACTACCAAGTCAAAAAATAATTTGGCAGTGAATGTCACCATGTGATTTTGTTAAATAAAAGATAAAAACAACAAAAGAGAGAAATCATAACTGTTCCATGCTGTCTCAGTAATTTGTTGCTATGGTTCACAACCAAAGATGTTTATTTTCTCTAAGAAAACCCAGTGTGATAAAAAGACTGCAAATTACAAAAATATCTAAACACATTTCACATAATAATTGAACATAGGCATAAAATATGGTCCATTGATTCAAGATAACCATTTTATTTGCTTTGTTCTCCACCAGACTTCTCCAATATCAGATATTTTGAGGGGAAATTTTGTGGAAAGAGTGAAGAAAAAGCCAAGATGTTTTGTTTTCAAGGTGTAAAAATATAGGCTAAGGGGAGACCTCAGGAGACTTTTTTCTTACAGGAGACATTCGGTAATGGCTTCTCACCTGAGCACACTATCAGACTCGACCTCTGTGTAAGTGTCACAAAATAACCCCTCCATCACTAAATAAAGCCTTATTTGCTTCCATCCTGCCCCGTCTGAGCCATGTCACCATTCACCTGTGGGAGTATCTCTCAGATGCAGGACCTGCGTTCTGCCTCATCTGTGCCTAAAGTCATATTCATCCAACTGGCCAATAGAACCATGAACACCATGGAAGCAGTGGGTAAAGGACGCTTCTCAGAGCCCAGGTTGCCACCCGCGACTTTAAGTGTTGCTGGGAAAAATGAAACCAAAGAAGGGCTCCAGGCTGTCCACCCAAGCTGCAAACAGGGCTGTTCCAGGTGTGTCTATGAGTGCAGCTCAACACAAAACTGTAAATTTACTTAAAACCTCTGTTTTTCTCATCAGTGTTTGTTAGTGTTTGTGTATTTAATGTGTATCCCCAAACAACTCTTCTTCCAGTGTGGCCCAGAGATGCCAAAAGGTTAGACACCCCTTGAAGAGGCTGCACTCAAAGCATGATTGGTAGTATAAAAAGGGGAGGAGGAGGATGGTTCAACTAATTCTTCAGCTGCTAATGAATAAATAAATGTTGTAAAATAAATGTTGTAAAGCCACCAAAACTTGGGTAAGTGCATAAAATGTGACAGAGCACAGGACCTTAGATGGAATCACCATGTGTAAGATGAGAAAATGTTTTCATTTCCAGAAATTCATCTTTGGTACATGGTTGGCATGACTCCTCAGACCCTCTCATACTTCCCTCCTCCCTCTCCCCTGTCTTTCTTCCTTCCATCATCTTTTCCCCCTTTCTTTTCCACCATTTCTCTTTCCTGTTTATTCTTCTGTCTCTACCTCTCTCCCCACTTCTCTTTCTCTGCTTTTCCTGTCCCTCTATTTTTCTTTTTTATTTTCTTCATGAAGAATTGTGACTTTGATTTAGGTACTCCATCTCACATATATGTAAGACATATACATATATGTCTCAACCTAACTACAGGTTTATAGGATCTCAGAGAGAGAAAGAGATACCAAGTTTTCCATGAACAGAAAGTTCTTAAGGAAAAATAAAGATCTGAGATCAAAACCTTTTAGTGTTTATACCCTGGACATATGCAGCTGTTATTCCCCATTCCACTCGACTTTCCTTGTCACCACTTGAGTGGGGACCTCAAACGAAATGGAATACTATAAACACCCTACATAAATAATTTCTTTGGCAGCATCTTGTTTATAATAAAAATGTCTAAGTTGCTTCTCCAGACATGCAAGGCCTTAGCTCAGTCTCATTTATTTTCCAACCTCATGCCCTGCCTTCACCACCACCTTTGCAATAACCTGTGGTCCCACCAAGCTGAAAAGAACCTCTGATATACCAAAATGCTCCTTTGATACCAATGACTTTCCCAAGTAAAAGTTCAATATAGTTCACCCTCATTGCTACCTAGCTCAAGACAAATCTAAGACAAAAAAAAAAATAAATTAATTAAATTACAGGAAAAAAATCTAAATGTAAAGTTCCCACAGATGAGTTCATTGAAAAAGTTACCACAGAAACCTTTTTTTCAGCTTTATTGAGATACACAGCATGATGAGAAGGGAAAATGGTGATGGAGTAGGAGGGAGCAGATTTCACTTCCCCCTATACACAGGAGGAAAACCTGGCTAATCCACAGAGGAACAGAGCACAGAGACAACAGTACCCCAGCATATTTGAAAATAAGAGTCCAAAAATTGTAACGGACACTGAAAAAAACCAGAAACCAGATGGTAAGGAGGATATTTCAGGACAGTAAGGTGGGGGGATGAGCACAGGGACCGGGGTGCAGTTGTAGACCCAGGCCCAGTGCCCAGAGCTGGCGCTGCATCTACCACAGACTTCTTGAAAGCAGAGGGCCTGCCACAGTCCTTGGCAGAGAGCCGGGTCAACTGCTCCCTCCCTCCCCGACAGACCAGGGTCTAAGCAACACCAGGAGAGTTCTGGTTGCAGAGAGAGGAATGAGGATGAAGAGGCAAGACTCATGAGGCCATGATTACCTGCAGAGTCTGTGGTACCCAGCTCGGAAGAGCTGAGAGAAAGGCAGTGACAGGCACTGATCCCCATAGTCACTGGTGTGGCTGGAGAATTGGGCTACATGGGGCAGCAGACTTGAGTAGGAGGAATTTATCAAATAGAGGGACTGGGGAATCTGCTGTGACAGCCCTACAGCTGACTCCCAACCAAGCCAGGCAGAGACCCCGAGGTTACACAGAAGGCACTGCATTTCCTTGTAGCAATGGGAAGGGTTTGGGCCCAAACTCGCAGATCGGAGTCAACCAAGCCGAGCGTGCGCCCCTTGTACCCCAGCCTACAGTGATAATCACTGGGGGAAAGTGCTCTGAAGAAAACCAGGATTTCCCCATCTAAGATATTGGGGAAAGGAGCCAGAATAGCTCTTGGGACAGTGCCTGCCAGACAGGCTGAGTAAACATCGGGAAGGGATAAATGCCAGACCAATCACTCCCCAGCCTCCTGCAGCCAGCAAGACCAGAAAAACCAGTTTGGCCACTTTGAAACCAACAAGAGGTGTGTTTTTTTTTTAATATAATTTTGTAAAGTAATCTTTTATTTTTTATTATTTTTTAAAAATTTTTCATTACTGCTTTATCTTTTAATTGCTTTTTCCTCTCTTTCCTTCTTTCCTGATTTAGTTATTCATCCTTTCTTTACAATTTTATCTCTTCTTTCCCTCTTCTCCTGCCATTTTTTTTAAATATGCACAAGTGTGAAAAAAAGTTGGAACTGTGAAAGGACCTGAGGTGGACTCAAAGAGGGGGAAACCCAACAGCTGAGAGAGTGAGACAAATTTCACTTGGCTATTGCAGGGAAAATGCAAGTTGCTGCATATCTGTATTATTATTTTTTTGCTTTTTCTCACTATTCCTACATCTTTTATTTTAATACTATTTTTGTATTTTCCTTCCTTCCGTATAGTCTTCTTTGCTTGGTGGGTTATATTGTACCATTTGAAACGTTTCCCCTGTTCTCTCTTCCACATTGTATTGGTAATTTACTGTACTTCACGTGAATTGTGTTCCATCAGCACAATACTCAAAGTCCTATACCCCCTGTTCATGTTATTCATATCACATAGATTCTGGCATATGAGTGTTGCTCTAATATTATTGTAAATAATTGCTGTTCCACACAATTGTAAATACTTCACAGCACCCTTCCTGGATTTTAGCCCATGTCACAGTCTCCTAAACTCTATTATTGTGGAGGTTAACTCTATTCCCTCACAGACTACACCTATGTACTATCCTTTACTCTGACCTTACCCCAAATCTGACCTCCCACAACTTCACTACTTTCTAGATCTAACTCAAAACCCTTCCCCTCAAAAAGAGTCTTATCTTCTTCCCATCCTTTCTTAAAAGTGTCTAGTTGGGTTGAAGATCACAGTTAACACTATACATAGCCAAAAGATATCCTATCACTTCTATACCAGCTGCTATTGTAAATATCATAGAATACTCTCCTGCTGTCTTAAACTGTTTTGCTTCCCCCTCGAACTGATCACAAAAAAGAGTAGGTGGAAGTGGTGAACACCAGGACACCTGAAGGAGACTGCACCACTGAATCTCACAGACATTCTACCACAGCAGTTCACACCATAAACCCTGGGAGCCAAAACAAATCCATTTAAGAAGCAGAAGCTAACAAGAAGAGTCTCACAAACAATGAGAAGACAAAGAAACAATCCCCAAATGAAAGGAAAGGAGGAAGCCTCAGAAAGAATGCTAAATGAAATGGAGGCAAGTCACCAATCAGATATTGAATTCAAAGAACTGGTTATCAGGAAGTTCCATGAGATGACAATAAACTACCAGAAAGTACAGGAGAACTACAGTGAACTCACTGCAAACTATATCAAAATGAAAATGGAAAGAGAAAACATAAACAAGGGTCAAGAGGAAATGAAGAATACAATTTCTGAACTTAAGAACACAGTGGAAGGAATAAAAAGCAGGATTGATGAAGCAGAAGTTCAGATCAGCGAGTTGGAGGACACAGTAGAAGAAAACACCCAGGAAAAGCAAGAAAAGGAAAAAAGGCTCAGAAAGAATGAAGAGGGATTAAGAGAAATGCAAGAAAATATGAAACATAAAAATATTTGTATAATAGGGATACCAGAAGGAGTAGAAGAAGAATAAGAGATAGAAAACCTATTTGCAAAAGTAATGATGGAAAACTTCCCTAACTTGAGGAGAGAAAAAGTCACACAAATCCAGGAAACACAGAGTGTCCCAATCAAGAGGAACCCAAAGAGGCCAACTTCAAGACACATCATAATTAAAATGGCAAAATTCCAAGACAAAGAGAGACTCTTAAAGGCAGCAAGGGAGAAGAAGGAAGTAACATACAAGGGAGCCCCAATAGGGTTAGCTGCTGACTTCTCAATGGAAACACTCCAAGCCAGAAGAGAATGGCAATAAATATTCCAAGTAATGAGAACCACAGGCCTGCAACCAAGGCTGCTTTACCAGCAAGGCTCTCAATCAAGATAGAAGGCCAAATAAAGAGCTTCCAAGACAAAAGAAGTCTAAAAGAATACACATCCACCAACCCAGCTTTGCAAGAGATGCTAAAGGGACTGCTCTAAGGAAAGGAAGGAAAAGAGAGAGACAGAGAGGAACATAGGTACAAAAATGGCAATGAATAAGTACCTATCCATAATCACCTAAAATGTAAATGGGTTAAATGCTCCAACCAAATGACACAGAATAGCTGAATGGATAAGAAAGCATGACCCACACATATGCTGCCTACAAGAGACCCACCTGAGGACAAAAGACCTACACAGACTGCAAGTGAAGGGCTGGAAAAAATTTTCCAAGCAAATGGGCAGGAAAAGAAAGCCAGGGTAGCAATACTCATATCAGACAAAATAGATTTCAAGAAAAGAGCCATAAAGAGAGACCCAAAGGTCACTTTGTAATACTCAAGGAAAGGCTCCAGGAAGAAGACATAAACATTGTAAATATATATGCACCCAACATAGGAGTACCCAACTACATAAAGAAAATCTTAGAGGAGTTCAAGAAAAATATTGATAGCAACACAATTATAGTAGGGGATTTTAACACCCCACTGTCAAAAATGGACAGATCTGCCAAACAAAGTATCAACAAAGATATTGTGGCATTGAACAACGCCCTAGATGAAATGGACTTCACTAAGATATATGGAGCCCTGCATCTAAAAGAAGCTAAATACACATTCTTTTCAAATGCACATGGAACATTTTCAAAGATCCACCACATGATAGGACATAACACACGCCTCAACAAATTCAAAAAAATTGAAATCATACCAACCATTTTCTCTGACCACAAGGGACTGAAATTAGAAACCAACCCTAGGGAAAAAACACAAAACACTCAAAATCATGGATATTGAATAGTATGCTATTAAAAAATGAATGGGTCAAGAATGAAGTTAGGAAAGAAATCAAAAAACAGTTTCTGGAAACAAATGAAAATGAACTCACAACAACCCAAAACTTATGGTACACAGCGAAGGTAGTCCTGAGAGGGAAGTTCATAGCAATACAGGCCTACCCAAAAAAAGATGAAAACATTTCAAACAAACAACCTAATCCTACACCTACAAGAACTTGAGGAACAACAACAAAGACAGCCCAGAGCTAGTAGAAAGGAAATAACCCAGATCAGAGCAGAATTAAATGACATGAAGAGGAAAAGCACAATAATAAGGATCATTGAATCCACGAGCAGGTTTTTTGAAAAGATAAACGAAATCAACAAGCCTTTAAACAGGCTCATCAAGAAAAAAAGAGAGAGGACCCAAATAAACACAATCAGAAATGAAAGAGGAGAGATTACAGCTGACACCACAGAAATACAAAGGATTGTAAGAAATTACTATGAGGAGCTGTATGCCAAGAAATTTGAAAACCTAGGTGAAAAGGACAAAGTTCTAAAAAAATATAATCTTCCAAAACTAAATGAAGAAGAAGCAGAAGGCCTGAACAGACCAATAACAGCAGATGAAATTGAACAAGTAATCAGAAAACTCCCGGCACACCAAAGATCTGGACCAAACGATTTCACAGGAGAATTCTACAGAGCATTTAAGGAAGAGCTAACCCCTATTCTTCACAGACTATTCCTAAAAATCCGAAGTGATGGAAGACTCCCAAACTCTTTTTTATGAAGCCAGTATCATCCTAATCCCAAAACCAGATAAAGACACAACAAAGAAAGAAATCTTTAGGCCAATATTACTGATAAACATAGACCCTAAATCCCTCAACAAAATATTGGCAAACTGGATCCAACAATACATTAAAAAGATTATACACCATGACCAAGAGGATTCATCCCAGGGATGCAAGGATGGTTCAATATTCTCAAATCAGTAAATGTAATACTTCACATAAACAAAAGCAAAGACAATAATCACATGATCATATCAGTAGATGTGGAAAAAGCATGTGATAAGGTACAGCACGCATTTATGATAAAAACACTCAGCAAAGTGGGAATAGAGGGAGCATTCCTCAATATAGTAAAGACCAAATATGAGAGACATACAGCCAACAGCATACTCAATGGAAAAAAACTAAAATCTTTTCCACTAAGATCAGGAACAAGACAAGGTTGTCCACTTTCACCACTTCTATTCAATATAGTATTGGAAGTTTAATCCACAGCAATCAGACAAGAAAAGGAAATAAAAGGCATCCAAATTGGAAAGGAGGAAACAAACTGTCACTGTTTGCAGATGACATGATAGTGTACGTGGAAATTCATATAGACTCCACCAAAAAACTGCTCAACCTAATAAATAAATGTGGCAAAACAGAAGGATACAAGTCAATATCCAGAGATTAAAGGAATTTTTCTATACCAACAATGAAACAGCAGAAGCAGAAATCAAGAAAAAAATCAATTCGATATAGCAAATAGAACAATAAAATACCTAGGAATAAACCTAACCAAGGAGATAAAAGACCCATATGCAGAAAACTACACAACACTGAAGAATGAAATCAAGGAAGACACAAACACATGGAAACATATACCGTGTTCATGGATTGGAAGAATTAACATCATCAAAATGTCCATATTACCAAAAGCAATTTACAGATTCAGTGCAATACCTATCAAAGTACCAATGGCATATTTCACAGACATAGAACAAACACTTCAAAAGTTTATATGGAACCATAAATTACCCCGAATAGCAGCTGCAATTTTGAGAAAGAAAAACAAAGTTGGAGGGGTCACAATACCTGACACCAAACTGCATTACAAGGCCACTGTCTTCAAAACAGCCTGGTACTGGCATAAAAACAGGCACATAGACCAATGGAAAAGAACAGAGAGCCCAGAAATAAACCCAAGTCTCTACAGTCATTTAATATTCCACAAAGCGGGGAATACCATAAAATGGAGTAAAAATAGCCTCTTCAACAAATGGTGTTGGGAGAACTGGACAGCTACATGCAAAAAATGAAACTCCAGCACCAACTTACACCATACACAAAAATAAATTCAAAATGGAGAAAAGACTTAAATATAAGCTGTGACACCATTAAAATCCTAGAGGAGAACACAGGCAGGAAAATCTCAGATATCACACACAGCAACATTTTTACTGATATGTCCCCTAAAGCAAGGGGTATTAAAGAAAGAATAAACAAATAGGATCTCATCAAAATAAAAAGCTTCTGCACAACTAAAGAAAACAGCATTAAAATAAAAAGAGAACCAACAATATGGGAAAACATGTTTGCCAATGATATCTCAGACAACGGTTTAATCTCCAAAATATACAAAGAACTTACATGACTCCACTCCAAGAAGATAAGCAACCCAATTAAAAAATTGGCAAAGGACTTGAAAAATCACTTCTCCAAGGAAGACATACAGAGGATCCAGAGACACATGAAAAGATGCTCAATGTCACTAACTATCAGAGAGATGCAAATTAAAACCACAATGATGTACCACTTTACACCGGTAAGACTGGCCATCTTAAACAAAGCAACAAACAACAAGTGTTGGAGAGGTTGTGGAGAAAAGGGGACCCTGGTTCATGCTGGTGGGATTGCAGACTAATACAACCACTATGGAAAACAGTATGGAATTTTTTCAGAAAACTAAAAATGGAACTGCCTTTTGACCCAGCAATTCCACTGCTAGGATTATATCTCAAGAACCCTGAAACACCAATCCAAAAGAACCTATGCACCCCAATGTTCACAGAAACACCATTTGCAATAGCCAAGTGTTGGAAGCAACCTAGATGCCCATCAGTAAATGAATGGATGAAAAAACTGTGGTACATATACACAATGAAATTCTATGCAGCAGAAAGAAAGAAGGAGCTCCTACCCTTTGCAACAGCATGAATGGAAGTGGAAAGCATTATGCTGAGTGAAATAAGCCAGACAGTAAAAGACAAATACCATGTGATCTTACCTTTAACAGGAACCTAAGCAACAAAACAAAGAAGCAAGCAAAATATAACCAAAGGCATTGAAATAGAAAACAGACTGACATTAACCAGAGGGGAGAAGGGAGGGAGTTTCAGGGGAAAAGGGGAAGGAATAACAGGAACAAGTGTAAAGGACACATGGACAAAAACTAAGAGGGGTGGAAACTGGGGGGAGGTGGGGAGAACTGGGGTCATGGACTGGGATGAGAGTAAAAGACAGAAAACTGTACTTGAACAATTAAAATAAAATTTAAAAAATAGTTTTAATTATGGCTGTAGAGTAGAATAACAGCATCTCTGATATTATAGCTTCATATAATTATTGTGGATTAAAAAGGATAAGGAAAAGGTGTGATTGTAATTTGTTAAGAAAGATACTTAATATGTATGGTTTTAAGTTTTGAAATAAATTTAGATAACAGGGATCTTTAAAAAAAGAGAGATACACAGCATAATAATAAGATATGCATATACATTTCTTCTCACAATTGGCTTAATAAATTCATGTACCCATCACATTTCTCATATATTTACATTTTTTGGAGGGGTGGCAGGGAGAGAACACAAGTCCTAAGCTCTCAGCAAATTTCAATTATTCAATAGGTATTATCAACTATAGTCACCATGTTATACATTAAATCACAAAAACTTATTTGTCTTATAACTGGAAGTTTTTACCCTTCGGCCAACATATCTTTATTTCCCCACTCTCTAGCCCCTCAAAACCACCAATCCAGTTATTGGTTCTATGAGTTCAGCTTTTTTAGATTACACATACAGGTAAGATCACACTGTATTTGTCTTTCTGTGTCTGACCTATTTCACTCACCATAATACTCTCTTGATCTATCCATCCTGTGAAAAATGACAGCATCTTCTTTTTAAGGCTGAACACTATTCTACTGTGTGAATGTGCATGTATGAGTTGTCCTATAACACTTAGATTGTTTCTCTACTTTGGCTATTATTAATAATGCTGCAATGGCTATGAGATGCAGGTATTTCTTTGATATACTGATGTTCGTTTTTGAAGATATATAACCACAACTGGGAATTCTGGGTCATATGGTAGTTCTAATTTTCTGAGGAACCTCCATAGTGTTTTCTATAGTATATCTACCAATTTACATTAAAACACACACTGTAAATTGGTTTCCTCTTCTCCATATCATCACCAACATTTGTTGTCTTTTTGACAATTGACACCCTGAAGTGATATCTTACTATGATTTTGCTTTGCGTTTCCTTGATGGTTAGTGATATTGAGCATCTTTTCATGTAACTGTTGGTCATTTGTATGCTTTCATTGAAAAACTCTTTATTCCAGTCCTTTGCCCATTTTTAACTGGATTGTTGTTGTTGTTGTTTAAGTGTATATTTTTACATTAACCCCTTAATCACATATGTGGTCCCTAATATTTTCTCCAATCTCATAGGTTGCCTTCTCATTTTTTAATTACTTTATTTATTTATTTATAGTTTTGTTTGTTGTGTAGAAGGATTTTTGTTTGATGTAGTTCCATTAGTTGATTTTTTTCTTCTTTTGGTTTTGGTATAAAATTTTGAAAAATCGTTACCAAGAAGTAACCTAAGTTTCCATTAAGGACAAATGAATAAAGAAGTGGTACATATATATAATGGAATATTAGTTGTCTATTAAAAAGAATGAAATCTTACCATTTGCAACAACATGAATGGACCTAGAAGGTATTATATTCAGTGAAATAAATCAGACAAAGAAAACAATACCATGTGATTTCATTTGTATGTGAAGTCTAAACAACAATATAAAACAGAAACAGACTCATAGACACAGAGAACACAGTGAGGGTTGCCAGATGGAAATGGGTTGGAGGACTGGGTGAAAAAGGTGAAGGGATTAAGAAGTACGGGTTAGTAATTGATGCAGACTCCCACCAGTGTTGTCATGGTGTTGTGGATGCAATAAACGAAATCACACAGACAGCAGAAGTCCTGTGGAGAAAAGGGACAGCATGGCCACTCTCTGAGTGAGAGAGCGCCCCAACCTTTGCCTAGACAAGCTTTTATTGCTTTCTAGTAGCATTACATCAAAGAAGGTTCTCATTCATTATGCTCAGGTTTACTTTAAGTGTTTACTTCTTACAGATAACAAAGAAAAGAATGTTGCAGATGCAAGGGAATGATAAAAGTGATCGATCTAGTTATACTCTGTCCTTGGGATGGCTTAGCACAGACTTCAGGGAGTAGCTTCAGAAATATACATTAAACATCTTCTGTCTTAACTCAGGGTGAGGGAGTTTTAGCAAAAGCAAGCCTCAAAGCAGTGTTGATACAATGCAAGTCTGGTTTCCCATGGGAAGGTCAATCTGTGGGCCTGGCTCCTGTGTGCCATCTTGTGCCTGTTTGTTTTCCAAACCAGAGCTGACCTACATTTGCCATTGCCATGTGAACCAGTTCCCTATAAGTAGTTACAAAAAAGTCACGGGGATATAAAGTACAGCATAGGGAATATAGTCAATAATATAGTAATAACTATATGTATTGTGCCAGGTGGGTACTAGAAATATTGGGTTGATCACTTTTTAAATTGTATAAGTGTCTGACCACTACACTATACACCTGAAACTAATATAAAATAATACTGAATGTCAACTATAATTGAAAAAATATTTTTTTTATTGCAAAGACCAATGTCAAGGAGCTTACCCCTTATGTTTACTTTGAAGAGTTTCACAATTTCAGCACTGACATGTAACAGATTCAGCTTATCTTGAAGCTGTTTATAGTGTCAATTCAAAGTTAGGGACAGGACAAAATGTGAAGAAGACACTGGCCTCCTGCACAACTGAGAAAATACCCACCTTGAGTTCTGAGTGCCACTAAGGCACCCTCCATGAAGTGTGTGGCTTTGGGCCTCCCAACAGTTCCAAAAATGGGTCTTTTCAACACAAAATATGGTGTGACTTTCATTTACCTATTCAAAAAATATATAGGCCCTGGTTGGTGTGGTTCAGTGGATTGAGTGCTAGTCTGAGAACTAAAGGGTCGCTGATTCAATTCCCAGTCAGGGCACATACCTGGGTTGCAGGCCAGGTCCCCAGTAAGGGGCATGTGAGAGACAAACACACACTGATGTTTCTCTCCCTTTCTTTCTCTCTCCCTTCCTCTCTCTCTAGAAATAAATTAATAAAATCTTTTAAAAAAGAAAAATATGAAGATTTCCATCTGTAATAGCAGAGTTTCACTTTTCGGTTTGGCAGTCACTGTGACAACCTACTGAATGCTTTGGGTGAAAATGGGAATTTAAGATATCCATTAATGTCTAATCATTACCTATTTCTTACATCTTTAGCAGTCAGTTTGCTGATAAGCTCCAATTGGTTTTTCTCTCTCAGTAAGAATAGACCTTTCTTTTCAGACAAGGGCTTTGGGTAAGACATGATGGGCAGTTTCAGTTGAAGGGATGGTTTCTTCTGAGACTAGCCTAGGTAGTGAGCTGTGTGACTGACCAACTCCAAGTCCTGCTGACAGTGCTCTTCAGGATCTGGCACCATTAGACATGAGGGCATGTGTTCTGCTTGCCCAAAGAGACAGGCTTGTGAGGCTGCTTAATGTATTAAGTATTAAAACCTACACAAAGATAGCCATGTGATATGATGGATATCACACCCATAACAAAGATGTGATGGTGTGTAATTCTATTTTATTGTACAGGCAAGGAAGAGAGGAGAAAACATTAGCATAACCCTGTGCCTCTTTCAGAATTGATCTTCTGGGATAAGATAAATCAAGTGTTCTCTGTTTCTCTTCAGTTTTATTTCTTTTGCTTCCAGTAGTATTTCAGCTTAACCTTTATTATTCAATGAACTTTCTGAAAAACTACTTAGTAGCCACTGGTGGGGAAATCTTAGGAAAATGGGAGGTCTCAGCTCTGAACTCTCTGTAGTGAAGGTAACAGAAGGGTGAATATAGGTTCCAAGTGACAAGCATCCTTCTTTGTGCCTTCATAGGTCCTAAATCAGGGCACTGCCTGTGAGCCATACTACTCAGAACTGTGGACTTGGGCAAGAGTGTCTTCCAGACAAATATCTCCTATGCTCACATTAAACGTCATCTAAGTAAGTTTAAGAAATGATTTGGATTTCCTAAGCCAACAAGTGACCTGGGACTTGGGCACAATATTAAAGAACTAAAGAACTATTCTCAAAAATAGAAATATTCTAGGAACTTGTGTGTTCACTGGACTCACAAAATTGAGCTCCTCACCTCTTCTCAAAATACACACAGACACATATGTACCTCTTCTTATTTTTAGGTAACATTTATTAGCAGTCTGCAAATATATAGACAAGAACATGAGCCCTAAATAAAGCCCAACATAATAATAATTTCAAACATTCATTGAACATTTTTATGTACTAGATGCCTTACATGCATAATCTCATTTATTCTTTACAATACTCCATATAGCAGGCCTTATTATTACCCCCATTTTACAAATAGTAGACTAAGATCTCCATCCACAGGTCAGACAGTGGTTAAGGGGCAGAGCTAATATCTTACTCCAGAACCTCTCTATACTCAAAAGAATAAGACTCTGAACAGATCCACTGTCTCCTGAGGAACTCCTGCAGAAATGAACTCCTGCCACCCAGGAGATGTCTTGCATTAAACATATGAGGATACTGAAGATGAAGAATATTTCAACTACCTCTTGAAATTTCACAATCCACACTGGCAAACAGGAACCCTTAGTACCAAGACCTAACCTTTCTACTTTGAGGAAAAACTGGTTTTAGAAAATCAAGTTGGTATTTTATTACAAATTAAATTACCTCTACATGAGACTGAAATTGACTGTTACCTTTACCTCCATCAGAATTTATTTGGAGTAATTTTCCTAATAATAGGACTATCTTCATCCCACACTGACTGAATTAAAATTCTATAAAGGACCCATGGACAAAGACAATGGGGAGAGTAGTACTGAATGTGGGAGGTGGGGGTGGGTAGGGCAGAGGAGAGAAATGGGGGAATAATGGAGACAACTGTAATTGAACAACAATTAAAAAAGAAAAAATCACTACTGAATTAATTGTTTTTAATAGAATGTGATGAAAGATTTAGTAATAGTGACAAATTTGTTCCTAGTTTTGACTCTAGATGGGTAAAATTAAGTTATATTTTCTTTAATTATGTAAAAATATGGTTTGATATTAAGTTACAAACTAATTTTGGTAATTTATCATAAATATAAAATTTTAATCATATCTAACTAAAGAGAACCATACATTAATAATGGCATATTGTTCATCCTCTTTCTTACATGTGTGTCTCCCCAAATGTGAATTTCTCACTTTTAACTGATGTTTTTCCAATATAATTTCCCATCATCAGTTTGGTAAAGCTTCAGGAGCTTATTTATCAAAAAAAATATTTAACAACAAACCAAATAGTCAGCAGTTTATTTTTTAAAAACCTTGATTCTCAAAGATTATCAATTATCTGAGAGTAACTTAGTACAATGCTAGTAATAGAACTTTCTGGAGAAATATAGGCAATTCAAAAATTTCACGGATTCTGGCCAGAGTAAAATAATGTGATATGGGTGACATAAATCTTTTCTAATGTTCTTCCACTAAAAAAGATATCTTTTCTAATACAATTACAGAAATGGAAATTGTTCCAACCAACTACAGCTCAAAAACCTCTGATAATAATGGGTGAGTCCTCAGAATAGATGTTCTCTGAGAGACCCAGTCCTTATGTGGGAACTGTGTGTCTTGGGGAGACATTACTCTCTCCACAGTGGCAAAAGTGGTGAACAACTTAACCACTCCTCATATATTATCCCATACTCTTACAGTAGAGGAGTCATCTTTTCAGAAAAACCTAATGGTTTTCCACAAGAAACTAGAAAATTCAGTATGGATTGAGTGCTACAATATACTAGGCTGTAAATCAGTGCATACATGCATTTGTATTTGGATATATCTAACCCCCCCCCTTACTAGATCCTTATAATGACTCAGGAAATAATGTGTTACCCAAATAACAGAGGACATAAATAACACAAAATCAGATTTACCAACTGACACAAGCACCAGCCTGCAGTGCCTGCGCATTATGGATGGGATCCGAGACAAATCCACATGGACTACTGAGTCCCGTGGAGGAAAGGGGGCAAGCCACTCTCTCTAGGGAAGAGCACCCCATGCCCTAGCCCAAATAAGCTTTTATTTATTTTTTTGTGTGTGTGCAGGGGTTCAGGTACAACTTATTAATCATTGTCAGGCAGTAAGACTCAAACCTTAGATAAAGAATGATTAGGGCTAATTCTGAGTCGGGGGTCTATCAGCTAAAAGACTACAAAACTTTGGAAAGCACACTCATTTCCTGCTTGGGCCTTTATCATTTAACTAAGAGCATTCTTAGCAAAGCAGTAATCACAGGAATTCACATATCCTTTCTCAAGCCTGATTACCCAGGGAACCTGCCCTATCTGGCACAGGGCTGCACTGCCCTCTGTCATTGTTTCAGGCTTAAGTCAGGCAGAGGAGGCAGAAGCCAAGGGATTTTTTTGAGATTTCTCACAGACTCAGGGGAGTCAGGCTTTGTCAAAGCTGAGGGTCGAGGGTCCATCACCCCCTCTCTCCATAGCCCCCCAAGTCCTTCCCTGGGGCTTCTATGTAATCATGCCTGGCTTATGTCATTCCTCCTTTGGGGAATCTTACCTGTCATGGGCTAACTGATCAAGCATTGGAGACCAGTTATGAAAAAAGGAGCAGAAGTGGTGCTCCTTCCAGGGAGATAAGCTTTGTCTCTTTAGTGGCCTGAAGTCGCTCACTCAGCCTTAGCCATTGGGGGTTTACAGGTCCTGAAACCAGGCAGGGTGGCTCCTAACAACCAACAGCAAGGAGATAGTAAACAGTATTGTCTAGAAAATTTACTAAGCTCAAGTGAAATATAGCAGAGTATTCCCCAACATTGGCCTGGATCCTCTCTCTCCTGTATTTGAACAGGATATTCCAGGGAACAGTGCCCAGAGTTCTTGTGACATTGAGGAGAGCAGGCCATAAAGCATCTGCTCAAAATAAGTATGCATAATACCCGGTGGGAAAACTCATTGGGAATTAAATCCTTCCTGAAATTTTTCAGAAAAAATGTAATTTATGACCTGTTTTCTTCGATCTCTCAACTCTATGACAATGATGTCACAGGCGGGCACAGGTAACCAGGTTCTTAGTGATTGAGGACAAAGAATCAAACGGAACACACAGAGTTTATAGCATAAAGAAAGAGAGAAGATTTATTGAGCGATAGTACACTCCACAGAACATAGGAGCGGGCTAACTCTGAGCAAAGATTGATCTCGTCGTCTGGAGGGATTCTATTCTTATAGGGCGGAAGCTTCCTGGCTAGTTTTTGGCGGGCTTCTATTGCACATGTACAAGTAGTTGCATTTCAAAGCTACTGCGCATGTGGTCTCCCATGATTTTTCTTGACTGGCTACTGGAGAAGGAAGTCCCACAATACTAATTTATTATAATGCTATTATAATGAAGCAGGGATTGTGTAGGATCTTCTGCGCAGGTGAATTCTTGAGTCACCATAATTCAGTGCTTTTCCAGAAAGCAGGAACAACCAGTCTTAGAGGGTCTTTGTCTTGTGTAGATGTCCTTTATCTTAGCCCTGGGGCACCTCTGGAGTTTCCTCCTGACTATGTCCTGCCACAGTGGGATTGATAGTGTCAAAATAAGCACAGCTTTCAACTAAAAATTAAAATAGAAATTTCTGCCAGTTACATATATTTGGAAACTAATTGATTTTCATGTGGCTCTGACCGCAGCAGAAGCTGCTTCATTGGAAGCTGAACATTTTCAAGAAGCAATTTCCTGGAAATATTTTCCTTTCTATGGTCTAATTTATATTCAATTATCATTATCTCAAAAATGCATAAAGCTGTAAGCTTGATCCTGTTCACTATTTTAGTTGGAGAGATACTCCAATGAATTCTAACAGCTGAGTAAAAATTTAAAAAAAAATGTTAGAATCTATTTGCTTTTCCAAAATAGTTCATTTTTGTTCTTTGGACTATTTTTGTTTTCGTTTGTTTGTTTATTTTGGAATATTGCTATCACTACTGACAAAAGGCAAAATACAGTGTTGTTTTTTTTTTCTTCAGTAGCTCTGAGCAACTTGAGAATAAGGACAACTATGACTCATTTCTGTGCCCCAGATACTTGTTACGCAAAAGATTGTTAATAAGTGTTTCTGGAATGAATAAAAAGCTCATCATTATTAAAACTGATGAAATTCACCTGACTAAATAATTGAATTAAGCATAAAATAATGTAGAAAACAGAATAAATGAAAAGCAAAGAAAACACAAGGCCAAGCTATGAGTAGATTCTAGCGTGTGTCCCATTCTTTCCTATCAGAGCATGCTTCTGTTGTGTGGTATCTCTCCCTTTTCCCTGAGAAGACTCAGGCTTTTATCCTAGAGTTTGGCCTTGAGTAACCTTAAATTCTTACCACCTTTGTGTACATTTACTAAAATTTCTACTCATAAATCCTGTAAGAAAAAATAATCAAATTCTCATTCAGATTTTCACAGATGATAATTGATCATCACAGAGTCACTGTTTACATCCCTCAGGGAAGTAAGGAAACCTGACACCTTTTGGTGAGAATGGATTTCCAAGAGTGAGATTTCTGGCACCACATAGCTGCCCACCCAGCCTGCCTGCCTCAGTGGAGCAGATTTCAGAAGCGGTCAGTACAGATGTTACTATTCTTATTGCTTATCTAGTGACTCCAAGCTTTGCAAGTACAAACTTCAGAATAGTACAAGGACTTCTAGATTCAACATAAAGTTTACTCTAGACATTCATGGTTAACCTAACAAGCAGTAAGTGCTGTATCAGCTCTATGAAAAAATCATGAGAAAAATGCATAAGCATTTCTGAGAACAGAAAGAAGCACAAAGTACCTGCAACATAAGGCAGATGCAAATGGACAAGAACAAAGAAGAAACCACAAATGCACTGACACACATCTGATGTTAACATTTTGCATTACATGTTTGTGAAATGGCTATCATTCTGATTTTAGTCTAGAGGACATACAAAATGGAAAAGGGCCGGATAATGGGCCTCATAACTATGTAAGAAAGTATAAATGTTACATCTTTCCTAGTATTATTTTGAAAATTAAGTAGACAATAAGCAATGCTTTATAAGTTATAGACATATACCAATGTGATGTAATTTTTAAAAATTTAGTTCAGTTATTTTCATAAACAGAGAATAGAAGCTGAAATAATCCAGTCTTTATTTCTCCACTGCACATCCCATGGCTGGGAGTCTTATGACCCAGTGGGCACAGATGTGATAAAACCTCAGGACACATAGTCTCTGGCTTAAATTGGTCCCCTACCCAGCTGTCTCCTCTGTGCTGTGTGCCTGTGCATGTGTTACTCCAACCTCAATTGTATAAAGTAAATGGAGGTGGGCAAAACCTGTCACAGGACTCCTCTGAGGAATGAACAAAATAACCTAGATAAGAATTTGGCACATGGTAACTGTAAATAATGGACTTTATTATACAGGGTCCAGCTTGCTTGTGTGGTTGGAAGGGTATGTGAATATTTCACATGAGGTGGACAGTAATTTGAACATTTCACCTAAAATGTCACATGGTGTGCTTGAGTGTGACATTGTTATATTAGAGAATTACATGCATATTATTTTGTAATAAAAAATTTTCTAATAATAAAAGGACATCATTTGTGCTAGACTCTTTAAATGCATGCCTGTGCTATTTCAACTTTCTTGGCACAACCACTGTGTGCATTTTAATAAATACACATAATCAATATAAAATAGTCATCTTTTGATTCATTAAAATGTCAATGGTAAAAAACTAGGCTATATATTAGAGAATATATAGCTTAGGAATGCCCATGGGTATGTGTGTGATCATTATAAATACATAGGCTTAATGATATTCAATGGAATTAATACATAACTCAATAGGTTAGCAATACAGTTTTAGATCATAAAGTGACTTTTTCATAGGTTACAGCTGGTGATTCTGACCATGACGAATGTTCAGAACACAGGAGTGAGAGTGTGGCTCCTTCCAGGAGGGCAAGAATTCAACTCTTTCATGGGTTGGGTAACTTCCAGTAATATATTTTGCATTCCTTCCTGTCTCCTTAACTCTGGGTTCTCAGAAGTTTTGGGTTTTACCTGATTTGCCTTTTATCTGCCACACCTCTAAGCACATTGAGCATGTCTATAAATATTCAAATACTAACCAAGAAATGAGATGCTACAAACCTGTTCATTCACTGTACAGTTTTTCTAGGAAGAGAGGCCTCACATTGCAATCAGTGCCCTTAAAAAGTAAGAGATGAGTGAAAGATCAAGGAAACCTTTTGAAGCAAAACACAGAGGCTGCAAAGAAAAGGATATAGTGTATTTGACTGCATAAAAATGGATTTTTTTCTGTATGGCAAAACAACCATTAACAGAAAACATTAGAATAGTAATCATTGGGAAGATGTTTAAGTCTATGTAAGAGATATATTCATATCTGTATCACACAAAGAGGTTTCACAGTGTAGGAATAAAGACAGTGAATCAGGTAAGAATGTTGAGAAAGTGATTCACAGAGAAGGAAAGAGTCCAGAATCAATAATAATTAGTAAAATGAAAATTAAAGTAAATATGGACTATCACTTCACTGTTGATATTGGGAAGATATAAAAAGCTCACATCCATTGCTAAGACAATAGAGGGCAAAATACGGTGCCATATATTGCCAGTGAAAATAAGATTCATTACAACCTGTAGGAAAAGATATCCAGTAATATCTACTAAAATCAGAAATACACATAATTTTCATTCCAGTAATCCAATTCTTATAAGTCTACCTCACAAAATTAAAACTTAGTACATATTTGAAGAAGGAAGTTTACCATAATAAGGTTTTTAGGGAGAAAATAACAAAACAGAACAAAAATCTAGAAATAAATGCAAAGCTACAAAAGCAGGTACTTTATTATATCAGTTAGTTAGAAAACTTTTCATAACCTATTTTAACTGACAAAGCAAGATGCATATAAATATATATTATAGAACAATCTAAATAAAGCAATACAAACAAGAGCCACATAAATCTGACTGAGAATGGTAAAAAGAATAGTGGACTTCAATAGAGCAGGCTGTCCAACCTGCCATCGGCCATGGGTGGAAAAAGGAGGTGAGGTGGAAATCCACAATAAAGCATTCATCATTGTGGCTATGTCTCCAAGCTGGCTATGAAATGAAAGTAGGACTAGGTATTCTAAAATAAAAATGTAAAATATTCAAAGTGCAAAAGGGCTCAATCAAATCAAGATAAAGATTTCTAAAGAGAGTATCCAATATTCACATTACTCCTAGAAAGCACCCAAATCCCATGCCTTATGTATATGCAGGTTCCCAGATAATTTCTAAATGGTTCTCAAAAATTAATGATGTATGTTTTCAAAAACCCTAAGGCAACATTACATACACACACACACACACACACACACACACACACAACTGGTCTGTGACACCTTTCTGTAAACACTGGGGAAACAAGACTCAGTGGCTGCCTCTATGGGGATTAGCTTTTCCTCTGGAACATAACTAATCAATTTTATCTGATTTATGTTCTACTACTCCAGTCTATGTTGTCACACTTGTCTCTCCTCTCTGGATTGTCATCTCTGTGATCTGACCTGACAAGAGAGAGCTGGAGTGTAATCCTGGACAGCTTTTTATAGTAACAAGTTAGGCAGGGAGTCTAAATATATCTTACTCCCACCTGTGTGCAGCTACAAATAACCCAACTGTGAGCCATCGTTTTTGGAAGAGTGCAAAAGCATCAGGCTCTGTCACTGCAGGACTGGAGGCAGGGCAGTGAATTATGGGCAATGGAGAGTTATTTGCCAGGTGAATCTTTCTTATTAAATTCACTGAGAGAGGTTCTTGCCTAAAGCATTCAGAAGTGTCACAGTCAAGTGTGGTGACAGCATGGACAGCATTGGCTCATCACACAGTATGTCTCACGAATGGCTTTCATTTGTGGTGGTGATGGTTCCCTTTCTGGAGATAACTGTAAAGTGTGAAGAGAGAGATCAGAAGGCTGTTGGCCAAAATCAATGCACAACTCCCATCACCCAAACCCAATATGTTAACCTCAACAAAGCAAAGCTTTCACAAACCTACTGAAATAACACAAACATGTATAAAAAGAACAAAAATGTCCTGATTTTTCTCATTGCAGTGGATGAAACTAGAATGAATTAACTGCTTAGGCAACAGAAAACAATGTGAAAACTATAATATTAAATTAGTAAAGAAATATAAATTCACTTATATGCAAAACAAACAAGCAAGCAAAATATAACTGGAGACATTGAAATTAAGAACAAACTGACAGTAACCAGAGGGAAGGTAGGAGGGAGATAATAGGGTAAGAAGAGAAGGATCCTTAAGAACATGTATAAAGGACATACGGACAAAACCTAATGGGAGGGTAAGATCAAGGGTGGGAAGTGGGGATGGCTTGGGTGAGGGAGAGTGGTAGGGGAAAATAAAGACAACTGTACTTGAACAACAATTAAAAAGTTAAAATTAGAAAAATATATATGTTTTACATATTAACTCATATAATTCATATACATATAATTTATATTTAAATTCAGCTTATCAAAATATGTAACAGTAGAAAAAAATGATTCACAAAAAGAATTTAAATCATAATAAAGATATTCCAACATGAATATATTTAAGCCACAAACTATATGGTACAATAAAAATATTAAAAATAGTTTAAAAAACTACAGATAGCATGAAAATATGGGAAATGAGATAAAACATGGCAGATTTACAAAGAAGAATGGATATGAATGAGGACATTTCAAACTGTTTCCAGAAATAAATGTGTTGCTTTTCTACCTCATTGTGGTTTTTGCTTCACAAAGGACTGGGTTTGATGTCTCTGTCCCCTTTTAATTGATTTTTCTTGGGGTGCTTCCTTGTCTGCCCAAACAAGTAATAAATCTAACTGACATGTTTCTGTGGGTAGGTGAAAGTTCAGAGGAAGAGTGTCTTGGCAAGTCTAGACAGATGAACAACAACTGTATTTAAACTACAACTAGCAGTGATGGAGCCTTGATCCAGACAATGCAAGTATAAGGAGAGAAATGCAAAGAGAATCAGGTTAGAACCCAAGTCCTGCATCAAGGCTTAAATAAGTAGCCCCATAGCAAGACTTTCACTTAATCAAGCCACTCATTGACTCTTTTAGCTTCAGCCAGTTAGGACATTCTTTTTTTGTCATTGAGGTACCATTTCTAAAAATAGCTAAAAAAGTACAACAAAAAAAAATCACTTCATTTAATCAGGTGGCAAAAAAATAATGAGATAGAGATTTCAAGAACAGTGAAATCCAAGTCTAAAAGAATGTCAGTTAGCATTGTATTATCTTAATAGTGAGTTAAACACTTGTAAATCATTTTAAACCACTATAATTTAATATTTACAGTAATTCTTAAATTCGAATATATGTTTAAATTGTTTTTTTAGGTTTTATACAATAATCTGGATCTAAAATTCCCAATTGCTATTATAAAAAATGAGAAGTTAAATGGCTGAAGGATATTGAAAAATGAAACACCACTAAGTCTCTGATTATTAAACAAAGAAGAAAAGATACTCTTTCATTACTGACTTTTTTAGTTAATAAGGCAGACATACTTTCACGGAGGTACTCTGCATAGCTGGAAGAAAAGAGACTTCTACATCATAATTCTGGTGTCTGAGCCTGTTTTTGTCACTTTGATTTTGCTTCATAATAATGGACAGAAGGAATTTAAGACTTTTTTTTTGTCTTTAACAGGAGGATGATTATCTCAAATTTACTGTTTTATCACGACATTAAATGAGAGGATCTGGCTGATCATCAGAAGCTATCCATGACTTTTTCAGAACAAATTTCAGGAGTTTCCAGTACAAAAATTAACAGTGGAAGCTAATATTATTGACTAAAAAGAAGCAATGAAAATGAAGCAGTAGACAGGGAAAAGAGGAAATACACACATCACGTTATTGTTTGAAATAGAAGGCATATAGATAATATGCAAGAAATCAAAGACTAAATGAGATTATTTGAAATTTTAAAGGAAACAGTTTAAACCTTACTAAATAATACAAAAACTAAAAACCTGTATATCAAATTACAAACTAGCAATTTTCAAAAAAATACAGGAAATGTAATTATATTGATATAGGAATTACAAATAGAAGATTTTACATAATCTTGCTCAGTTTACCATAGGTTGAGTGAACAAAAAGTGAAGAATATAGAAGCTTGAGCAACACTGTTAGTATATTTGAGAATGAAGATATGGATATCTTCATTGTGGACACACAAAGGTATAGGTATAACATGTCTACTGTATAAATAGTTAGCATTTAGTATAAGTAATATATGTAAGTATTCACGGAAACATATGCAAGCTGTGTGTGTATAGTTTTCATGGTACCAATAGAAAAATCATGAAAACTGACACATAAAACTACAGAAAATACTTCAATATATTTCAAAATGTAAATTTTTTAAAAAACTTTCTCTAATAAAATAAAACCAGAAATTAGTAACAAATCAGAAGACCAAAAATTTCCAGAGGTCCTAACACTGGGGAAGACGGGAATATGTTTGGGGTAGCATCTTGACATATCTTGGGTCTTAGGAGTAATATAA
>PVKM010006996.1:0-42659 GCA_004027735.1 Carollia perspicillata | reverse complement strand
AGAAAAGAAACCATTTTAGTGTTTTGGAATTGTAAAACTATTTAGGCTTGCCACAACACTGAGGTTTTAAGCAATGACTGCAACAGGGGAAAATGCCAATGACATACTTCAGTTTTATGTAAAATGAGGATCCTTGTTATTATTTACAATTCTCTAAGTCCAAGCACATTATGCTCTGTTTCAGCTTGTGTTGCCATGTCAAGGCTCTGCCTCAAATGGAGACAAACAATTCCATTAGAGATTTTCAGGAGCATTAACTTAAAGCAGGAAACTTCTTTTAATGCTCTTGCCACAGTGATGACTGGTGGCCAGCACTGTACAACCCTCAGCTGTCCAGCAATCAGAGCTACTTCAGCTACTAGGATTAGTGCAATGTTCCCATTCGATAGGTATAATTATACTCTCTGCAACAATTTTCTTGCTAGCTGTGCTGTGGAGTAAAGAATCTTATGGATAAAACAATAAGGGCGTGTATAAAACATCCAGCTAAGTGAAAACATACTGCTCTACAGGCATTCAGTGAACTACACAGAGAAAGCTGTGAACTGGGAAGGGATGGCAGGTGGGGGGAAGAGGACGAGAGAGGAGACAAATCTGACAAAATGCTAATTGGAGAGCCCCCAAACTGAATTTGAGGATAACAGGCTTATGTAGAGGTGAAAGCTGCCAGTTACAAGGTCAAGATTAGGATATGAAGCCAGCAGAAGCAGATATGACAGTTATCTGTAACAAGGGAGTTACCTAATTAATGAATAGGTAACATGAGAGCTGCCTGTATTGATATTTAGTCTCACCAAGCAGTTTCATGAGTGAAGAAAATGTGTGTTATTTTTGTACCACCCCTCATAATACTTATGTCTATTTCTAATTGGTATCTTTACTTCTAAATCTTTGACTTTTCATTTTTCATAGTCCAAAGGATCTGTCCTTCCAAATATTAAGTTTAACTTTCTTCTAATCAAAATGCTTGGATGTTTTTCTAGTAATGTCAATATAAGTCCAAAGTCCTTAGCATGGTAATCAAGGCCATCACTTCAACTGACCTCTCTAGCCATATCCCTGTATGAATTCCATATTCCAACCCCGTGACTGTGCTAATATGTTATTAACTTTTATGTCTCTATACTTCTCTTTTTACTTCAATTATCCTATTTAAATCTTACTTCTCCTTTAAGGACATCTCAAATGTCACATCCTCTGTGAAGACTTTCCAGACACCTCCAGTTAAAGTAATTATGTTTTCTTCACTGCTGATAGCACTTTCTTTTTTTTTTTTTTACTCATTGATTTTAGAGAGAGGTAGGGGGAGAGAGAGGATAGAAGGGAGGAGGTGGAGGGGAGAGAAAGAGAGAGAGACAGACACAGAGACAGAGACGTTGATCTGCTGTTCCACTTATGTATTCATTGGTTGATTCTTGTATGTCCCCTGACTGGGATCAAACTTGCAAACCTGGAGTATCAGGACAATGCTCCAACCAACTGAGCCACATGGCCAGAAGCCAGCACTTTCTTTGTCTTGCATGACAGTTCTACTTTGCTTTGAACTGCACTCATGGCTTTTGTTAACTCAATACTTATTAGGTACTAGGCAATGTGGAGGTTCTTCATTTAAATTTATTTTTTTAATTTTTAAAAAATGTTTTATTGATTATGCTATTATAGTTGTAGCATTTTTTTCTACCCTTTATTCCCCTCTGCCTTCCACCCCACCCACTAGCATTTCCACTCCCTCTTAGTTCATGTCCATGGGTCATACATGTAAGTCTAGCTTCTACATTTCCTATATTCTTAAGCTTCCTGTTTTGTACCTGCCAATTACACTTATTTGCTGTATCTTCCCCCCATTCTCCCTCCTCATCCTCCCCACTGATAACCCGCCATGTAATCCCCATTTCTGTGATTCTGTGCCTGTTCTAGTTATTTGCTTAGTTTTTGTTTTTTTTAGGTTCAGCTGTTGATAATTATGAGTTTGTCATTTTACTTTCATATTTTTGATCATCTTATTTTTCTTAGATAAGTCCCTTTAACATTTCACATAATAAGGGCTTGGTGATGATGAACTCCTTGAACTTGGCCTTATCTGGGAAGCACTTTATCTGCCCTTCCATTCTAAATGATAGCTTTCCTGGACAGAATAATCTTAGATGTAGGTCCTTGCCTTTCATGATTTTGAATACTTCTTTCCAGCCCCTTCTTGCCTGCAAGGTCTCTTTTGAGAAATCAGCTGATAGTCTTATGGGAACTCCTTTGTAGGTAACTCTTTTTCTCTTGCTACATTAAGATTCTCTCCTCTTTCATCTTGGCTAATGTAATTATGATGTGCCTTGGTGTGTGCTTCCTTGGGTCTGCCTTCTTTGGGACTCTCTTGAGTTTCCTGGACTTCCTGGAAGTCTATTTCCTTTGCCAGATTGGGGAAGTTCTCCTTTATTATTTTTTCAAGGAAGTTTTCAATTTCTTGCTCTTCGTCTTCTCTTTCTGGCACCCCTATGATTTGGATGTTGGAATGTTTAAAGTTGTTCCAAAGATTCCTAAGCCTCTCCTCATTGTTTTGAATTCCAGTTTCTTCATTCTGTTCTGGTTGAATGTTTATTTCTTCCTTCTGCTCCAAATTGTTGATTTGAGTTCTGGTTTCCATCCCTTCCCTGTTGGTTCCCTGTGTGTTTTTCTATATTTCACTTTGCATAGCCTTCACTTTTTCCTTTATTTTGTGACCATACTCAATGATTTCTGAGAGCATCCCGATTACTAGTGTTTTGGAATGTGCATCTGATAAGCTGGCTATCCATCACTTACTTCTATTTTTGGAGTCTTGATTTGTACTTTCATGTAGGCCATATTTCTTTGTCTTATTGCAGCTGTTACATTGTTAGGGGTGGAGCCTTAGGTATTTACCAGGGTGGGGCAATCCATATCGCTGGATTTTGTGCTGTATGTGGGAGAGGGGTCTGAGAAGGAACAATGCTGCTTGCTCAGCTCTTGGTCGGCTTGGCTTTTAGTCACTTCTCCTACTTCCCATAAGCAAACTGGGCCCTTCTGGTGCTGATTCCTGGGTGGGTAGGCTTGTGTACATTCTCGTACCCTGTGGATCTCTGCAACAAATGCCTCTGTGATTCTGGGAGTTTCTCCCATTGCTGCAACCCCCAGAAGTTTTTTATAGCCAGAGGTTTTGAGGCTTTATTTCCCTGCACTGGAACCCTGGGTTGTGCAATCTGTCTTGCTCCCCAGTTCTTCGCCTGGTTTACCGGCATGCAAACGTGGGACTGCTGGGTCTGCCAGCCACTGCCTTGCCCGCCTGTTCCTCCAGCTGCTGCCTTGCCACATGTCCTCTCCTACTCGGCTGCCCATCTCCGCCCCTCCTACCAGTCTTAATGAATATTTCTTCTTTAACTCCTTAGTTGTCACACTTCCATATAGTTTGATTTTCTGGGAGGTTTTTTTTTTTAATTTGTTGTTGTCCTTGTTTTGGTTTTGCAAAGAGACAAAGTGTATCTATCTACGCCTCCATCTTGGCCATCAGTCTCCTATTTATTTTTATAGAGAGAAGGGAATGGAGAGAAACACTGAGGTGGGAGAGAAACAGTGACCACTTGCCTCTCACATGCCCCCAACCAAGGACCTAGCCTTTACCCAGGCATGTGTTCTGACTGGGAATCAAACCCGTAACCTTTTGGTTTGTAGTCAAGTGCTCAGTACACTGAGCCACACAGACAAGGCTGCAATATAGAGTTTTAAACACATTTTTGAGCCCAGAATCTTAGTAGATAGATAGAATATTATCATGCCTATTTTATGATGAGGGAAACCAAGGTTCAGGGAAATTAAGTAATTTTGCCTAAGGTCACAGAGTTCGTATGTGGTAAAGCAGGAATTCAAATCCAAGTTTGTCTGACTGCAAAATCTCCATTATTTTTATCATATCATGCTATCTTACATGCAAGTTTGTCTCCCATTCTCGGTCACACACTTGGAAGAGAACAGATCAGATTTTATTTGTTTTCATATTTCTTTCTCTAAGTACCTAACACCACAAATATTTCATACTTGTGCCCTGGAATAAAGAATCTTTCATTAGAGACATATAGTGGGGAGTATGTGAAACAACTAGCTAAGTGAAAGTATTCACACTTATTCGCACTCATTCAACTCAATGAACTGCACACAGAAACCTCTGAATCAGAATATGTAGATTTAATATAGAGTTGCTACAACTTTCTCTGAGAATGGCAGATACCAATGTTTATCAAATATCTAAATTTCCTACATTTCCAAGGCTCCCTTGCAAATAGGCTGGGGTTATTTGATTAGTTCTAGTTAATGAGCTGTAAGTAGGTATAACTTGTGTCTTTTCTGGTCAGAGCCAGCTAAGAGAATATATAAATTCTGTCTTTTCTTCCCCTGCTGTGGCAACATGCATGCTGAGATGGCCACCCAAGATGAACCTTTATTTCTGTGTTGACCCCTTCCCACATCTGTCTGTAAACCACTTTGGAAACACATCAACAGCAAAAAATAAAACGAAGCACATGCACACATCATAAGTAATATTCTTTGTTGTTGTTAAGCCAATGAGACTTCAGGGCCTGCTACCTGAGTACAGCAATCTGAATATACTCTACTATTGGTAGGACTCAGTTTTATCAGTGCTACAGGAGAGAAAGCACCACCTAACTAAAAAAAAAGTGGCAGCAGTCAAGTGGAAAATTAAAGATATTCAAGGGCCACAAGGTGGTGCTATTTTTACAAGAAGCCTAGACTTTAGATAACTGCTCTTTGAAGCAAATTAAGAGCTAGCAAAATGGATTCCTTACTTCTGACAGCATGGCATCACCCAGCTAGTCTCGTTTCCAGGGAAAATGACCATAACTACAATAGCCTCTGCACAGTTCCAGAATGAACATCATGCAGTTAAGAGCAGCATTCATGGGCAAACCAAGACAGTTACTCTACACCAATCTCCAAGAAGCACAACATTCTTCAGATATCTCTGCATTTTGGACTCAAGTCTTTCTTGTCTGCTATTTAAGGAATTAGCTCTTTTAATATAACCAATTGAGGTCAAAATCCATCCCTCTGTTGATCCTTGCTTTTGTTTCCATTTTATAATAATGGGTTATTTTATTATATATGGGTGCAGAGGTTTATCATGAACCCCTGGGAAAAAAGGTGAGTTCTACAGGAGGAAGAGTTGCCTCTCTAGGAAATCTAATCTGCAATTAAACAGTGAGATGGAAGTGACTAAGCCCTTATGGCTCAGTTCTCTTCTTTCAGGTCTCAGCTCTGGGAAGATTTCCTCTGGATCCTACAAATCCAGGTTAGGAGCTCCTACAGGGTGCAGTAACAGCACCATACAATAACAGCCATTTATTCATGCTTCTACTACTGTAATTTGAGGTCCTAGAAAACATGGACCATAAGATGCGATACAGCACAGTGGTTAAAGCCACAGGCTTTGAAGCCAGACAGACCTGGTGTCTAGCCTGGGCCTAGACAAGTTACTTAGCCTGCTACCTTAGAAAATTTACTTAGCCTTTCTAATCCTCAATTTCTGCATCTGTGAAATAAAGATATTATCTACTTTGTGAGTTAGTTATGAGAATTAAACAAGTAAAGCATTTAGCCTAGTGCCTACCACATAATGAATGGCCAAAAAATAGTATCCATTAGTGAAATGAGTATCTTAAAATCCTCAGCACTTGCCATATGGCAATTGCCAAATAAATGAAAGAATGGAAGCAACAGAGTATTTTTTTAAAGATTGTGTTTATTTATTTTTGGAGAGGGAAAGGAAGGGAAAAAGAGAGGGAGAGAAACATTAATATGCCAGTGAAATATCAATCAGTTGCTTCTTGCACTCCCCCAACCAGGGACCTGACCTGCCTCCCAGGCATGTGCCCTGACTGGGAATTGAACTGGCTACCTCTTGGTTTGTAAGACGACTCCCAACCCACTGAGCCACACCAGTCACGGCAACAACAGAATATTTTAAAATACATTTTATAATTCTATTCAACTACCAGATGCTTAAGGTCTAAATTGCCAACATTTTTCTTTTAAGTATTTCATTAAGAAATGATAATTGGCCCTGGCTGGTGTGGCTCAGTGGATTGAGCGCGGGCCTGCGAACCAAACAACCGTGGTTCGATTCCCTGGTCAGGGCACATGGCTGGGTTGCAGGCCAGTTCCCAGCGGGGGACACATGAGAGGCAACCATACACTGGTATTTCTCTCCCTCTCTCCTTTCCTTCCTCTCTAAAGATAAATAAATAAAATCTTTAAAAAAAAAAAGAAATGATAGTTGGCTCCAATCACTGAGCTGCCACTGCTGAAAACTTTCGACAACCTCTCCCATTGGTCCCCTTGCTTCCTGACACTCTGCACCCCTTGCCCACCTTCTCCCACCACAGCCTGTTTCCACTGAGGAAAAGTAATCGTATGGAATGTCTGCTATCTAGAACTTCCACTTTTTTGACCCCTTGATGATGCATGTAAGGGAGATGATCTGCTTCCTGCTGGCACTAAGGATTATATCCATATAAGAATTCAACAGAGAAATGGCAGGAAGACCCTTACTACTGTCCAAGAGATTGCTGATGACTATAATAAAAAGGAACTAGTGAAGGCGTTTAAGAAGAAATTTGCCTGCAATGGTACTATAAATGAACATCCAGAATATGAAGAAGCAATTCAGCTGCAGAATAACCAGCACAAGAACATATGCCAGTTCCTCAGAGAGACTGGACTTGCTAAGGACAACCAGCTGAAGGTTGATGGGTTTTAAGTGCTTTTGGCTCACTAAAGCTTAAGTGAGGATTCCCTTGCAATGAGTAGATCTTCCCTTCTGTCCCATTCACGAATTTAAAAACCTCACAGCTTGTATAATGTGACCATTTTGGGGCCTGCTTTTAACTTGGACTAGTGTAGCTCCTTCATGAAATGAAGTGAAAACAGCCATGCTGTCTAGTCTTGAAGTCCCTCACTTACACAGAGGTCAAGCAGTAGGCACCTGGCAGTGTCCAACCTCAGCCAAAGCAATAATGCGATGCTTCAGCCATGTCCAGAGTCCCAAGATCACAGACAGCTATGTATGACCAGAAGCTCCTCACCTGAGTTCCCTGTCCTCAGAGAATGTTGGGCTTAGGTGAAGCTGAGAGGAGGGGTGAGGCAGCAAAGATCTCCAGGTGGATGGAGCTTAGGGCAGCCATGCTCCCTCTAAGTGAGGTGATAAGAATATCTGGCTTGCCACCAAGTTCTTTTTGACCAGACACAGCCTAGCTAATTGATGTCCAAACACCAGAATTTGAGGCCGACCTTCTATCAGAGTTAAACTTTTGACAAGGGAACAAATTTCAAACTGATGTGTCAGTCATGTAGCTAGCTGCAGAGCTTGTAACTAACTTACTAGCAATGGCTCACAATGCCACGTGAAGTAACAAACCGATTTTTGGCACCACCCTTCAGTTTTAATGTCATATAATGTATTTAAATCATTATTGAAATAAAACTTGTTTTCAGAAAAAAAAGATAATCCAACTACAGTAGAGAATATTAACAAAAGTTAATAAAGATAACTGTAATAAAGCTTTTAAAAAATGTTAATTCTCCTATGACATGGTAAAATCAAGCACAACTATTCTACGGAGATCTGTTCCTTGGAGCTTTTTAGGGCAGCTGGGATTGAAGCGAATGGACAGACAAATGGACGTGTGATTGTTCTTTTGAGTGTGAACTTGTAAATTAAAGTCAGCTGCAGTTCTCCAGAGCATTTAATTCTGATATAATCCACCTAAACAGAAGAAATCCACCTAAAACCAGCTTGTACAAAGCATTTAGGTCAGTTAGGACTCACCTTATGGACCCTAGAGATAAGTCTTGTCATTCTTTTCAGCATTGTTCCCGTACTTTGAAAAGGCCGGCCAGAACTGGGAAAAGATATTTATACAATGGATTAGTATCCAGAGTAAATAAAAAATGCCTACAAATTGACAAAAAGATGAGAAGACACAAATAGACATTTCCCAGAAAAGTTTATACAAATGGCTAGTACCCATGAAACGATTTTCATTCTCATTACAAATTAGGGAAATATAAATTAAAACCACCACAAAGAGACATTCACAAGCACCACATTGGGAAAAAATGAACAGGTCAAGTAATCGTGAATGTGACAGGCTGTGAAGCCCTGGGAACTTTCATACACTGTCAGTGAGAGTATAAATACAAGAGTCTAAGAAAAATTTGGCAGTATCATGTAAAGTTGAAAATGTACATGTCTAAGATCCCTAGATAATCTACTCCTTGGTATTTATTCTACGAAAACACTTATACATGTACACTGGGAAATATATATAACAACGTTCATAGTAGTAGATTATGAAGAATTATAAAAAACTGTAAAAAGCCCAGTTGTCCATTGAAAGATGTGTAGATAAACAGAGATATGGTCATACAATGGAATACCATACAGAGATAAAAAGAATAAATTGCAGTTACCTGCATGACATGTGTGAATCTCAAAAATATTGAGTGAAAACTATGATATAATCTATATAAAATTCAAAACATATGAAGCTTAATTCATTACTTGGGGAATATACATATGTTTAGTAAAAGTGAAGGAAAAGGGCAAGAGAATAAGCACATCATTTAGAATAATGCTTACTCTCAGAGAGCAAGTAAAAGGATAAGACTGGAGTGGGGCAGACAAATAGGTAATTATTTCTCATGCTGGACAATGGGTACATGAGTATTGGTTTTATTATTTTTATATGATGTGTGCTATATTTATTCATTTGTATCTTGAAAATATTTAATTTAAAAAAGCCCTAAATCTCTTGAGAGCTAAAAGATGTTTAAAATACTTAAATGCAGCTCTCAACATTCAGTACTGATAACATAACTAAATCAAATCTCCAAGTGATTACTTACTTCATTTTAGCTAATAATTTTCACATTTCTTAAAACCAAAATCTTTAAAGCAGCAACAGCAACAACAGAGTTGCACTCATTTATTCAACAGTTACCGAGCACCTACAATTTGCCAGGCCCTGTAAGATAATGAACAAAACTGTTTTAGTCTCACCCTGAGGGGTGTGGCTGTGTTGGGCACTGTCCCACAAAGTGAGAAGTTGTTGGTTCGATTCCTGGTCAGGGCATATGCCTGGATTGTGCGTTCGGTCACTGGTTAGGGTATGTACAAGAGGCAACTGATCAGTATTTCTCTCACACTGATGCTTCTCTTCCTCTTTCTCCCTCCCTTCCCTGCTCTCTAAACATAAATAAAAAATTAAAAAACTGTTATCGTCTGTAACCCAATAAAGCTTCACAGACACAAACTCCTTTGAATTTCATCTCCATTTACTTGTAGTTTTTTTAATGCTCATCTGAGGATGTGTTTATTGGTTTTAAAGAGAGGAGAGAAAGAGAAACATTGTTGTGAGACAGAACATGTATCGTTACCTCTCAAATGCGCCCCAACTGGAGATAAAACCAGTAACCTTTGGTGTAGGGGATGTTCCAATCGAAGTCACCCAGGGCTCTTTTAAGTTTTTAAGTTTACTTTTTAATAAAGTTCCGAATGCATCCCTTAATTCAGTCATTCCAGAAATGTGTGATATGCTTCCATATGCCCATACTACACAGAGTATACGGTGGTGAGCCAGACTGGTGTGGGCTCTACTGGACTGCTTCTTGCTTCTCTTTCAGCTCTGGGGTTCCAAGACTCATTTGCTGTGTTTGAAAACCAGAGGTTTAGAGCAGCAGTTCCCAAAATGAGTTTGGTGAACACTACTAACTTTTCATAAAATGAACCAGGGCTCTGGCCAAAGAAATCTGAGAAATGCTGTATAGCTATTCATTTCTTGAATAATTGTAATATATGTTAGCATCCTTAAAGACTTCAGGAAAACTATAGTGAGAGACTTCATTTCAACCCAGATTTCCTTGGCCTTGCAATCCTTGGAACTTCTTTATTGCAAAACACTATTTGGTAGTGGTAGATGCTGGTAGAGGCACTGCTGCTGTGGAGTAAGTGGGTGGCTGTGAGCATGTTCCCAGGCTTGAGGATGACGCTCCACTATTCCACAGGCAGAGGAGAGGTCAGGTCCCCTCCGTTCCTGCTTTTTTATCTGTTCTCCTTAGCTCTGCCTTACACTGCCTTCCTGCCTTCCAAAACCACTCAATGCCCATCACCATTACCTGTTGCTTAATACAGCTGTGGAGAAAAGAGTTAGAAGAGCAGGTCTGAGATTGCTTGCTCTCCTTAGAAAGGCTGCTTCCAAGGCTGCCCCTTGGGTAGTGTCTGGGAGCTTGGATTTCAGGCGAGTTCCCACTGTTCCCAGTACTGGTAAGAGTGGGTCATTGTGCCCAAATTATTTATACGAACATGGTTTAGGGTATACATCTGCTTTCCTCCCGACAGCCTGAAATTTTAGTACATGCTAGGCAGATAATGACATGACCAACCCCAATACAAATCCTGGGCACTGAAATTCAAATGGCTTTCCCTGGTTGGCAACATTTGATAAGATTCTACTGGGAAAGGACTCCTGGAAACTTGCACCTGGTTTGCTCCAGATGTTGCCTCTTGTTGATTTTGCTATGTATCCCTTCACTGTAATAAATCACTGCCATGAGTATATTGATTTCTGAGCCCTCCTAGGAAATCATAGAACCTGGGGGTGGTTTGGCAACCACCAACACGATCAGCTAGTGCCCAACTCCACCGAGCATCCAACTTTACCTGGCACCCAGTCTACCTGATACCCACCAACACTTGGCACCCAATGCCACCCAAAGCCCATTTCTGACCAGCACAATGATCTTAACTTAAATTTTTCTCAATCTTCCCCTACTTTAATCAACTCAAGTCTTGCCTCCAACACTATCTTCCCCCATCTGTGACTGGCTAACCCCCATGCCAATTCTAATCCTCCATTATCAGCTGATTTGCTACTCTAAGCTCTCCACTCAACCTCAATTTTCCCTACCGCAAAGCTACTCATGCCTCCAATGTCACTCTAACAGTACTGGCCCACTCAACCATGCCATGGCTTGTACAGTCTACTACAACCACTAATGGGAGTCGGTTATGGGCTGCAGCTCTGGAGGGAAGCTGGGCCCTGAAAAGAGTAGATGATGTGGTCCAAGAATCAACTTCTTGAGGCTGCAAATGACAGTGGCCTTAAAAGTATGTTTGAAAAAACTTCAAATCTCCATATGTTCTGGATTAAAGTCAAGGCAGAATATCCTGAGACTGCCACAAAAGCACTGAAAAGCCTGCTTCCATTTCCGACATCCTCTCTTTGTGAAGCAGTGTTTTCTGCAGTGACAGCAGTCAAAACAGGATTACAGAGCAGACTGAACATAAGCAACACACTTTGAGTGCCACTGTCTCCCATCACCCCCAGATGGTACCCCCATCTACTTGCAGGAAAATAAGCTCAGGGCTCCAGCTAGTTCTGCATTATGGTGAGTTGTATAACTATTTCATTATATATTATAATGTGATAATAATAGAAATGCAGTACACAATAAATGTACTGTATTTGGATGTATCCGAAACCATCTCTCCCATACCCGGGGTCTGTGGAAAAACTGTCTTCCATGAAACTGGTCACTGATGCCAAAAAGGTTGGGGACTGCTGCTTTAAAATATCTGTAAGCAGAGAAAGTCCTATTGACAGGCTAAATGAAAGCAGAAGGGAGGAATTATTTGCTCATTCTACTTTCCAGGGCATATACAAATCAGTGCATCAAGATAAAGGCTCAAAGCCACTAAGATCGTAAAATTTGAGTACTGATTTCTTCCTTCAGTTTTTTCATGTCATCTGAACACTTATTTGCAAAGTGCAAGTTGAACATATTGATTGTTACTGGAAGATAGGTAAGGGACAAGTTTCCTGTTAGAAGAGAATGAGCCCTGGCAGGTGTGACTCAGTAGATTGTTTCGGCCTGTGAACCAAAGAGTCACAGGTTCAATTCTCAGTCGGTGCACATGCCTAAGTTGTGGGCCAGGTCCCAGTAGGGGGCACTGTGAAAGGCAACCACGTATTGATATTTCTCTCCTTCTTTTTCTCTCTGCCTTCCCCTCTCTAAAAATAAGTAAAATATTTTTTTTAAAAAAAAGAAGTGAATGACAATACAAGATGGAGAGTTATAGAAATGGATGGTGGTGTGGTGATGGCTACACAATAATGAGAATGTATTTAGTAGCACAAAACTACAAACTTAAAAATGTTTAAGATAGTACATTTTAAGTTATATGTATTTTTAAAACATATTTTATTGATTATGTCATTACAGTTGTCCCATTTCCCCCTTCATTCCCCTCCACCCTGCACACCCACTCCCACCCACACTCCCCCTCTTCAGTTCATGTCCATGTGTCATAAGTTCTTTAGCTTCTACATTTCCCACACGACTCTTGCCCTCTCCCTGTCTATTTTCTCCCCACCATCTATGCTACTTATTCTCTGTACCTTCTCCCCACCCTCTCCTCCCACTCCCCTGTTGCTAACCTTCCATGTGACCTCCATTTCTGTGGCTCTGCTCCTGTTTTAGGTGACTGCTTAGTCTGCTTTTGTTTTAGGTGTGGATGTTAGTAACTGTGAGTTTGCTGTCCTTTCACTGTTCATATTCTTTATCTTCTTTTTCTTAGATATGTCCCTTTAACATTTCATACAGTAAGGGCTTGGTGATGATGAACTCCTTGAACTTGACCTTATCTGAGAAGTGCTTTACCTGCCCTTCCATTCTAAATGAAAGCTTTGCTGGATAGAGCAGTCTTGGATGTAGGTCCGTGCCTTTCATAACTTGGAATACTTCTTTCCAGCCCCTTCCTGTCTGCAAGGTCTCTTTTGAGAAATCAACTGACAGCCTGATGGGAACTCCTTTGTGTAGGTAACTGTCCCCTTATCTCTTGCTGCTTCTAGACTTCTCTCCTTCATTTTAATCTTGGCTAATGTAATTATGATGTGCCTTGGTGTGTTCCTCCTTGGACCCACCTTCTTTAGGACTCTCTGAGCTTCCTGGACTGCCTGGAAGTCTATTTCCTTTGCCAGATTGGGGGAGTTCTCCTTTATTATTCGTTCAAATAAGTTTTCCACTTGTTGCTCTTCCTCTTCCCCTTCTGGTACCCCTACAATTCGGATGTTGGAACGTTTAAAGATGTCCTGGGTATAATGAAAACTTCTAATCTCAGACCAATTAAATCACCATAGTGAGACCCAGACATCGGTATTTTTTAAAAAAGATTTTATTTATATTTCTTTAGAGGGGAAAGGAAGGAGAGAGGGAGAGAAATATCAATGTATGGTTGCCTCTTGTGCATCCCCTGAGGGGAACTGGCCTGCAACCCAGGCATGTGCCCTGACTGGGAATCAAACTGTGATCCTCTGGTTTGCAGGCCCATGCTCAGTCCACTGGGCTACACCAGCCAGGGCAGACATTGGTATTTTTTAACGTTCCCCAGCTGATTCCAATGTGCAACCAAGAGTGAGAACTATACAGGATAGATGTCAATGGTCAAGGGAATTTCAACCCATTTAACTAACGTAGTCTTTTGGGCACGGTTATATCAATTAAACAGTTAGTACATATTTCTCCAAAAAGCCATAATGAGGCTGTCAAATGAGTTACTTTAATGAGGACTTGATATACATAATGGCTCTGATTTACCATTCTAGAAATTCTGACAAAAAGGATTAGATTAGTCTGCCATGACTTTTCTCTACCGATATGATTTTCTCATTATCAGTAATACTTTTTCTAAATCGGTGCTTCTCAACTGGGGCAATTTACCCCATTTGACAGCATCCAGAAGCACTGTCAGTTGTTACAACTTGGGGGAGTGTTGCTGCTGGCATCCGGAGAATAGAAGACAGGGAGTCTGCTAAACATCCTGCAGGAGAGTCTCCCACAATAAAGAATTATCCAGCATCAAATGTCAATAGTGCCAAGGTTGAGATGATTATAAATCCTGAGTCCTACAAGAAAAATTTGGTTCATAGAGACTCATTGCTTACATAATTTCAGTAAAAGAAAATGTGTTACAATGCATTTTATAATCCTCTTTATATCTATTCCCCCAAGTTTGGATTCCTAGAGCAGCATTAGGGCTACAGAAGTAATGACTTTCTCTGAAACACACTGATGATGACAAACTTCAACAGTGTAAACTTCTCTAAGCTCTCAGCATTGTACCTCCAGGGGCTTTTCTTACAAACAAAATGCAGTGTTCTCCAAATGACAAGCGAGAACGTGATGATGCAATGTACACTAACTCTTGTAGAGGAGAAAGAAAAAAATGAAGGAAATGGAAGGGACCACAACTGCTGCCTAGGTTAGAGGATACTCTGGATATTACTCAACAAACTAAACCTAGAAAATTTCCCGACAAATTGACTCCAGACTGATAAGGACATCTGAGAGGTCTCTAAAAGCTTCACAAAAGGCATGTTTAGCCCAGGATGGTGTGTCTCAGTGGACTGAGTGCCAGCATGTAAACCAAAGGGTCACCAGTTCCATTCCCAGTCAGGGCACATGCCTGGGTTGCAGGCCAGGTCCCCAGTAGGTGGCACTCAAGGGGCAGCCACACACTCATGTTTCTCTTCCTCTCTTTTTCCCTCCCTTCCTTTCTCTAAAAATAAGTAAATAAAACCTTTAAAACAAAAGGCATGTTCACTGTACACATATGCCCAGGGTCAACACCCTAGAATTTTAGGGCTCAGTGGTATACCTAATATTGATCTCAATCTAATTCTACATTGATTATGATTCTGAAGTGGAGATGCATAAAAATAAAGACAAAGATATACACAAAACAATCTGATCTATTGTGGTGTTAATTTTGCAGGTATTTATCTTTATTTTTTACTTCTAATATTATTAACAATAATAGTAGAATATTAGCAATACTAATACCATTTATTTAATAAAAACTGTCTAAATTTTAGTAAGGTGTCTTCTTCAAAAACGTTTTTGTGAAACCTAAGCAAAATCATTTTTATAGTGAGATAATAAAAACACAGGAGTCCCTATATATGATTATTAAATTGCAACAGTTTCTAATATTTAAAAAAATTGAAAGAACCTAAATATCTGCCAACAACACATAAACAGCATATCTACACAATGAAACACAACGCATTTGTTTAGAAACGAAACAATCTCAGAAATTCTCTGAGTGCTAATGAGGGAAAAATCTTCAATGTATATTAAGTGGGGGAAGCACAGATAAATATATGGCAACTTAGTATTTGTGTAAAAAAGGAGAAAAATACATCCAATCTGTTTATTTAAAGATGTAAACAGAATAATATGTGAAAACTGGTAAAACTGGTTACCTTCAGAGAGAGAAAATAGGTCCTTTGGGGACAGGAAAGAGGGAGAGTGGTGTCTTTTGTACTTTTTGAATTCTGAACCTGGTTGTTATTACCCAAGGCAAAGAGTAAATTTTCCAAGGTTCAATCAACAAACCCCTAGTGACTCTTACAAAGCTATCAAGCAATTCTATATGCATATTTCTTTAGGAATTACTTTATTTACGTACTTATTGAATTTATTGGGATGACATTGGTTAATAAAATTATATAGGTTTCAAGTATACAATTCTATAATACATTGTCTTTATATTACATTTTGTGTTTACCACCCCAAGTGTATGAATTATTCTCTATGTATATTTCTCCATACAGGAAACCCTGAAGCATCAAATTCTGTTACAGTGAGTTCCCATTTCCAACAACCCATATCAATCTACCTCCAGAATGTTTGAGTAACTCTTTGGTTTCTCAGCTGAGTACCTTTCAAATAACATTCTCTACAGGAAAAAAGTAGCATTGTTTTAAGCCTATAAAAGTCTTTTTTCCCTCTGAGCCCAAGTTTTCTATCTGTAAAACAAGGACATAAGCATTTTACCAAGCTAAGAGCAATTTATAATACTAACAGAAAAGAGATAAAAGGGTTGTGCTGGTAAAGGCAGGAGTAAGGAGCATATTCTTCGAAGTTCCCCTTCCTCCAGCTACTAAAGTACATCAGAAAAAAATCTAGGGTTCCAAAAAACCCAACTAACTACAATAGCAATACTTAACATATGATAAATAGTTAAAAGCATAGACTTTGCAAACTAACTGCTGGGATTTGAGGCCCTCCTACTTAACAGCTGTGTAACCTTGAGCAAGTTGCTTAAACTCTGCGTGTCTGTTTCCTCATTTCTAAATTGGAAATAATGGTAACACCTAAAGCATGAATTTCAAATCTTGGTACACTAACAAAAATTTCAGTCCTTCCCTTGTTAAACAGAAAATTATTCACAGACTATTATGCTTATATTGCATTTACCCATAATTTGTCACATGTAAAGTCAATCCTGGTGATAAAATTTTATCTTTAAAAATTTCTTTTAACATTTGAAACCTTATTTTAAAAGTTCATATTGAAGAGCTTTTCCTATATATCCTTACTGTATTTAGGCAACACCATAGCAAGGAAGCACCATGAAATAAATGTTTAATTGCTTCTATTCTAGTGGGGAAGTCTGAGAGCAGCTTTGCTAAGACTGCTGCTGAACAGCAATATCACATAGCCCAGCTGTCTGTTTACAGCTTGAGGACTAACGCCAGGAGAAGTAGAGCAATAAGGAAATGGAGGCAGACCTTGGAGATATTGCAGGTTTGGTTCCAGACTATAGTAATAAGTGAGTACAGCAATAAAGCGAGTCATAATGGTGCTGCCTTCTATTTGTGAAAAATGCAACACCTATGAAGTGCAATAAAGTGAAGCACAATAAAGTAGAGCATAATAGAATGAGGTATGTCTGTACTGGAAATCTAGGCAGTTTTGTTGAGTGCCTATAACTTTAATTGAAGAAAAAATTTCAGTTAAACCACACCCTCATTTAAATTAAAGCACAGCCTGGTTGGTGCGGCTCAGTGGTTGAGTGCCAGCCTGGGAACCAGTCTGGGGCAAATGCCTGGGTTGCAGGCCAGGTCCCCAGTAGGGGGAGCACGAGAGGCAACAACATATTGATGTTTCCCACCCTCTCTTGCTCCTTCCCCTCCCCTCTCTAAATAAATAAATAAATAATCTTTAAAAAAATTAATTAATTAAAGCACAAATCACAATCCAAGGCAGAGTACTTTGGAGGTTGTCATCATTTGGCTCCACTTTCTATATTAGCTTCCTATTTTGCTGAAACAAATTACTACAAACTCAGTGGCATAAAACAACACAAATTTGTCTTCTTAGAGTTGTGTGGTCCAGAAGTCCAAAATAGAAGTGTCTGCAGGGTATTCTTTCTGGAGGCTCTAGTAGAGAATTTTTTATTTTTATTTTTACTTTTCCCATTTTTAGAGGCTGCTCTCCCATCTTGGAAGTCTGCAAATAGCGGGTTGTCAAGTCTGTCATGTAGCACCACTTTGACACTTCTGTCTCCCTCTTCCATCTTTTCAGAACTCTTGTAATTACCGTAGGCCTATTAGATAATCCAGGATAATCTCCCTATTTTAAGGTTAGCTGATTATCAAACTCAATTCCATCTGCATCCTTAATTCCCTCTCATCATGTGATATATTCACAGGTTTCAGGGATTAGGAATGGACATTTTTGGAGGAACCATTATTTTGTCTTACATATCCTCCCTAGTTCAAATAATTCATTCATTCAATAAGGCCATTTCATTGGGCACCTAGTATGTTTCGGTCGCTGGCAGGTACTGGGGCATACACAAAAGAACAGAGTACTATCTTATTTGCCAATGCTTAGCTGCCAATTCATTAATCGGCACAGTTACTAAGAGCTAACTGAAGGCAGAGACCGTAAGTAACTTCCTTTATATACTGGTGTAGTGGAATTCCATTAAAAATGTATTTTTCTTTGTAGCATATATAATTATGCTGTTGATGAAAAATACCATGAAGACAATGTGAAACAATTTAATCTTTTAAGAAACAATCAAACTAAAGTCCAAAGATAAGTTAGTGAATTTCTCTGAGTCTCAGGCTTCTCATGGATAAAATGGGGGGATAAGGTGATCTATCTCAAAGTGTTGTTTATTATAAAGATTAAAGAGCAACACATGTTCTCCTGGCATGGTGTTCCACACATGTTAATTCTCCTTCCCTTTTCATGTTTAAAGTATCTAACATTCATTTAAACATTTCCATGACTAGTTGTGCACCAGACTATAAAAGAACATAAAAGAAATGTTGGCCATAGCCCCTGCCCTCAAATTAAAAACGCGTTGGAAGGGTAACACTTGCACATACAATACAACTAAAGAAAGATCAATGTAAACCTAAATGAGCACCGTGAAAGAACTGGAACTTAAAACACGGTTAGGGAAAAGCAAATATATAGTTAGGTAATTAAAATGATTTCCTCTTTACCTTAAAAATACAAAGCAAGCAAACACCTGATCCATACGTTGAAATATGGTAAGGGGGAAAATTAAGGAGTGTCTACTTTAACTTTAGAGCTTGACTAGGTCTTTCATATCAATTGAGTATAGACATTTTCAAACTATTCTCTGGATCCCTGCAAGTCCACAGATGTTAAAGTGAAGGGAAACGCACGTAGGTCCCTTCCCTAATTTATTCTGCTTTACCCTTTGGGTGAAACTAGAACTACTTGATTAGATAAACTTTGAGATTACCTGTATATATTCATTCCATAGTTCTCCTCAATTCTACCATTAAGGTAAATGTTCGTGCGCTGTTTCATCAACAATTTGGGAGAATAGGACACAAACTACCAATTACACCCACAAACCTTATCAACATCAACAGTACTCTGATGATAACACAATACTCTGTACTTTCCCTGTGCCTAGGAGCTAATTCTACTTTACATATATTATGTTATCTAGTATGGCACTAAGAAAATAACTTTCTGAAGGACATACAAGACATGGAAGATCTAGTCCAGAATTGAATTAAAAATATAAAAATATAAATAAAGATATATGGTTCTTTATCCTGTAACATCAAGTTGAAAATATATCACCCATCCACCCATGAGGAATGAGTAGTGCACAAAAACAACGCTTATAACAGTGATGTGGAATTCGAGAAATTTAAGTTAGGTTTAAAAAAAAAAAGAAATACCACTGCGCTGGTCTTTCCCTGGTTCCCAAGTCTGCAATCCTGAGCCCGAAAAGGAAGGTCGTCGGCCCAACTTAGCCTCACTTCCTACATCCTGGAAGTGCGGGGTCCCGCTCCCTTCCCCGGTGCCGGTTCCTTCCCTCACCGAGAGTCGTGGACCTTCTAGAACAGCAGACACTGGCTGGCTCCACAGATTTCGTCCCGCAAGGGAGAAGCAGGCCCGCTCCGTTCAGCAGGAAACTACTCAATGCGCAGCCGCCGCGGCCTCCAACCACTGCCCAGCGGAGGGGCGCCAAGCCTCCCCCAACCCGTTTGCCGCGGCCGGGAGGCGGAGGGGTGAAGCGAGCCGGTCCGCCGCGGTGTCTTGGCCAGTGAGGTGAGTGGTTATGGGTCTCCCCGTCCACCGCTCTGATACTTCTAGGAATAACGGCCGGCTCTGCCAGCTTCGCCCGTCCCTTTCACCCCCGCTCCCGCAGCTACCAGAATGGAACAGGCCCGCGGGGGGATTGTGGGAGGCGCACGCGCGAGGGGTGGAGGGAATGGTGGGGGGGCCGGAGGAGGAGGAGGAGGCGGCGGCGGAGGCCGTGGAGGCTGTTGGTGGCTGTGGGGGCGGGGAAGGGGGGGGAGGAAAGAAGAGGAGGAGGAGGAGGCTTGGGCTCTAGCCGCTAGAGGTACGCGTGAGGGTCCGCGCTGGAGTGGCTTCACGGAGGCCGAGGGGAAGCGGGGGACTGTGCGAGGAGGCGCCCCTGAGTGAGCGCGTACGGGCTGGCGGGCGCGCTAGGCGGCCGAAGGCGGTGGTTGGTGAGAGCAACGAGCCGGGCTACACACACAGGCGCGTGTGGGCGGGCGTGCGCGCTTCGTCCAAGTCGGGTGAGGGGGGAGGACGGAGGGGGAGAAGCCGAAGAGGGAGGAGTGGGAGGTGGGGGGGCACGCGGCGCCCTTCGCTCCCTCCCTCCGGAGGAGCTGCCGCCGCCGCCGCCGCTCTGCCGCCGCCGCTCCGCCGCCATTTTGGGTTCGCTTTGCGGAGGGGGAGACGAAACCCGTTTCGGTTGCGGGACCCACCTCCCTTCAGTTTCCCCAGCTTAGTCCCATGCCTTTCCCTTCTCCTCTCTCGCATTTCCGCCAGTCCGCTCACCCGCTGGTTGCCTCTTGACAAGCGGGAGGGATTCGCTGTGGACCAAGGGAAGCCGAGGAGCCTGGTGGCGGCCGTCCCCTCTTCCCCACTTCCCTGCACTCTCATCTCTCTCGGCCTCGGCCTCTGACACGGTGAGTAGAACCGCTTGGGGAGGCCTTGGGGCCTACGTACTTCCTCAGCTATTCAGTGCTTGGCCTCCTGGGCGCTCCTGTCATCTCCCGGACCTGTACCTCCGGGATATTGGTGGTAAGGATGGGGGAGGGGAGAGCAGGGAAGGGGATCCTGAGCTAACCGGGAAGTCCCTCCTGGCGGAGGCGAAGGGGTGTCCCTGACTGGCGGGCTGCTGGCTTGGGGGAGAGGGGCGGGAAAGTAAGCGCGTGGAGGCGGAGTCGGCTGTGTCCCTGACAGGTTTAGTTTGTGTGTTGTGCAGGCAGGATTGAAGCATCCCCCAAAGTCCAGTTTGTGTCTGTCAGAGGGCTAAGAGTGGCAGGAGGGGTGATCTTCTGGGGGCAGTTGACCTGTATGCTTAGGACTGTGGTGTCCCTGACACGCTGAAGTGTGTGTAGGAACGACAGGATGATCTCACTGTTGGAAGTTTAATAAATGTTACTGATCAGTTTGTACATGGAAAGACATGTTTTTGGTATAGAAGACAGATGGTCTGTTGGTGTACAGAGGCTGTTTGGGTCTGTATGTAAGGAAGGAAAGTATTCCGGAAGAGTTTGCTTGTATTTGTATAAAGGTAATGGAGTTCCTCTTATAGTTCATTTTTAAAATAAAACCTGGGGTGTTCCCTGCAGGTTGGATGTGTGCGCGTGTGTATTTCAGGGTTCGGGAGTGCCTTGTTACTTGTCGGGAAAGAGCAGTCAGGGTAGTAGTATTTTCAAACATACTATATAGTATGTATGTGTGGGATCACGGATGAGAGAATTGTCACAGCCAGTTGTGGTCTTCAGAATAGTTGTTTTCCTTGAATAGAGTGAATTTTGTAAATGTGAAAGCCCAGACTATCTTTACCAGACCAATTATTGTGAGGGTATAAAGAATGCTTGGCCTTTTTGTGGACTAGAGTTTATATTATATTAACACCTTAGAATAGAATAAAACATTTGTATCTTTTAGGCTGCCCTTTAGGTTTATTTGTAATCCTAAATCCCTTTGAAAGTGGTAGGTGTTTTCTGCCATTTTACTAAATAGGAAATTGAGGCATAAAGATAATTTTTCCAAGGTCACATGTTAAATTGGGGACAAAGTTTGGATTGTAACTCAAATATTTTGACCACTAGTCCAGTAGTATATTCACTATACAGTGGGGCCACAGGAGGTCTTTTTCAGGCAAGTCTGAGTTTATTGGAAAGATAGGGGCATATGTGAATGGTTGGATAATGTACTTGGTACAGATTAGTTGGGTTAGATATGTATATGGAATGTAGGTTGTCCTTGCCAGGTTGGCCTGTATGAGAATGTGTATCCTTGATTATTTTTTGTTTATGGAGGAAGCAGAGCATTTCTAACACTTAAGCTTGTACCAGAGAACTGCATGGGGGCTGACAGTGTAACTTTATTTCTGTGGGAGGAAGGATCTTCTTTCATTCATTTAACAAATACTTATTGAATAAGTACTCGATGAATGTTCCTGCCTTGGGCTGAGAATAATCGAGGTGACCCTGTTGAAACAACCTGGGTGCATATGAAGGGGGACTTGTCTTGACAGTGATATGTCCTAACTTGAGCAAGGTAGAAAAGTCAGTGTGTAGTTGAAATTAGAAAACTCTCCTAAAAAGTCTATTCAGTTTGGAGGGAATTTAGATCATCTAGACATTTTATTTATTTTTATTTTAAAGAAGTCTTCAACCAAGGATATGTTTATTGATTTTTAGAGAGAGAGGTAGGAAGAGAGGGAGGGAGCAGGGGAGAGACAGACAGGCGGATACATACTTTGATGTGAGAAAATCAACTGGTTGCTTTTTGTAGGTACCTGGACTGGGGTTCGAACCTGTGATCTAGGTATGTGCCCTGACCAGGAATCCAACTGCTTTTGGTATATGGGACAATGTTTCAACCAAATGAGCTACTCGTCCAGGACAAGACCTTCCAGACATTTTAATATGGAAGGATATAAGCGTATTTAAAAAAGAACATGGTAGCCCTGGCTGGTGTAGCTCAGAGGATTGAGCACGGACTGGAGACTAAAGTTTGATTCCTACTCAGGGCACATGCCTGGGTTTTGTGCCAGGTCCCCAGTAGGGGGTGCATGAGATGCAAACACATACTGATATTTCTCTCCCTCTAAAATTAAATAAATAAAATCTTTTAAAAAAAACAGGGTAGCCAGTTTGTGATACAGTGTGTCGTCTTTAGCTTTTTTATTTTTATTTTTTGAGTTCATGAGTAACTGTTTTTGGGATATGGGAATTGTTGTTATATATGTGCTTGTGGATATTGAAACTGGCTAGGGCTGAAGGAATTCTCTGAAGGCTAATTTTATAGTAAGGATCCCCTCTGTGAATATGAGGGAAGAAGACTTGAATAAAGCCACCTTACTTTGTTTCTCTGGAAAATGGAATATTTTTGATGTGCCAGTGGCTCTTAAAGTTTTTTGGGGACATCTTTCCTGAGAATCTGGTGAAAGACCTTTACTGTAGAAAAGGAGCATGAGCACAATCACACAAATTATGCATACAGTTTCAGGAACTTAAATTGTAATGAAATAGAACCAGTGTATATTCAGATTGTACTAGAAAGCCTTTTTTTAGCCCCTAAAATATAGTTTTGTTTGGGGGTGGAGATGCTTGTAGGAGTTTAAGATGAAAGATTCTGTGATAGTATTTGAGAGCTTGCTGACAGAGAATCTGAAGATTCATTTTTTATTTCTTTGCATGCTTATTTTCACACTGTTAGTATGTGATTTTCAATTAGGTGAAGAGAATATTATATATTATCACCTAATTCACTAAAGACTATAATATAGTATAAATATTTATGGTTTTATTCTTTTTCATTGTTTTTATTCTCCAACTTCTGTCTTTCCAGTTTTGTTTTGGGACTGAGGTGTTTAACTCATTTCCTAGAGTTTATCTTAGTTATAACAAACATTCAGTTAATTCTTTTAAGGAGACACAAAGATGAATAATATTATGGCTTCTGCCCTGGAAGAGATTCTGATCCTATTGAAGCTATGAATTGCATGATGATGAAGTCTTTGAAAAGGTTAACGAGGAGAGAAGCATATTCCTGGAAGTTAAGGTTTCATTACTTAATTACAGAGAGTTTTTGCCACTGTTTATTCTTAGAAAGCTATAAAGTTTTTATAGTCAACTTTGTAGTTAAAAAATGTGCTTTGGTATCAAATGATTTATCATTTGGATTTATTATTTGATGTTTTGGAACTTTCTGGTTTGAAAAGGAGGCAGACATAGGTTGCATTCCTTATCTTCTTTTGGATGTATTTCTGTGGTATTGTTAAGTTCATATAAAAAAGGCCTTACTGTTGTTTTTGGATATACATGCATCTAGAAAACACTGGATGACAGACTACTTATGACAGACTTCCAATCTAGTACTGGAAATTATAAATAATTACTGCATTTTTAAAAGAACAAGAAATTCAGAAAGGTGTTTTGATAGCACATATTACAGGATTCAGCAAGATAATGATGGAGAGATCTGAAGAAAAGTGGTCTGATTGCCTTCTCTGTATAAGAATGTCATGTAAATTTGTGAAAAGTTGAATATTTTCTCTAATTTTTAAGTTGGATAGTAGGTTCATGATATTTTTAAAACATGTTGTGTGTAGTATGTGTGTATCATGTATACAGATACATTTGTATATAGTCTCTTTTATGTATGAGATACTTTACAAAAAATTATTCCGAATTTTAAGGCTCAAGAATGGAAAGCAGTTTTTATTTCCTATTCTTGAGGCGTATTCTAAAATACAGAACATAACTTCCTTATTTATCTTTTGCTAGGGACTGTGTCTTTTTACATAATTAGTAGTATCAGTTGAGGCTTCAATCTAAGTCTTCTTCAATACCCTACGAATAAAGAATTGTCCACATTCAGTCCTGCTCAAAATGATCTGCCTGCACATGGTAGGGAAGTTTTGCCATGTGTAGGTAGTATGTCTCCAGTTAAATAATTTTTTTAAAAAGATTTTCACATGCCCACTACTGGGGACCTGGCTCACAACCCAGGCATATGCCCTGACTGGGAATTGAACCGGGGAGGAGACCCTTTGGTTGCAGGCCTGTACACAATCCACTCAGCTGTACCAGCCAGGGCTCCAGTTAAACAATTTTATATTGCTATTTAAGTTATGTGTGTTGATCTGAATCTTTTAAAAGTAATACTCAGCCTTATTGGAATCTACTTTGAGGTCTACTTTGTGCCTGTTTTTCAGAGCATGAGATACTTTAAGCCTGGCTGTTATAAGAGAGGGAAATGAAAGCAGTTTTTGTTTTGTTTTGAGCTATATTGTAGTTTTTTCTTCTTTAAATTACTTGTAGTGTATTTTCTTTATTTATATTCTTTAGGTAGAGGTTCATTTTCATACTTATGATTTGTCATCTTAGTTAATGACAACTGTCAATCTTACATTTCATGTTTTAGAAATCACTTTTTTAATGAATGACTTGCCTCATTGGGTATGTTGATGGCAGTGTGATGTTGACATAACATAATAAATGATGGCTTCAAGTAATAACAGAAATTTAAGTAATGACCTTATTGTTATTTCAGAGTTTAACATCTTATGAAGAATGTAAAATTTTATTTGTAGCATTAATTGGTTTTGCTTTTTATAGTTTTTAGTCATTTGCTCTCCGACAATGCAAGTCAATAACAGGAATGCATACTTTCTTCATTTAATTACATTGATTTTTTTTAAATGTGGAAAATTTCACATATATGGTGATAAGAGAATAGTATAATGGTTCTCATGTGTTCAACATCCAGCTGGAATAGTTTTCAACATCCAGTTTTCACACTATATCCCCATCTACTATCCTCTTTCCCACCCTGCCCTTTGCTTATTTGAAGCAAATCTTCCAGATATATTTCATCCATAAATACTTCATTGTAAGGCCCTGGCTAGCATAGCTTAGTGGATTGAGCACGGGCCTGCGAACCAAAGGATTGTGGTTCAATTCCCAGTCAGGGCACATGCCTGGGTTGCAGGCCAGTTCCCCTGTGCAGGCCAGTTCCCAGCAGGGGACACACGAGAGGCAACCATACATTGATATTTCTCTCCCTCTCCCCTTCCCTTCCCCTCTAAAGGTAAATAAATAAAATCTTTAAAAAGAAAAAAAATTCTCAAAAAAATACTTCAGTGTACATTGATTTCATTCTTAAATGGGAAATGATTTCTCTGTAGTTAGATTTATATAACTTTTTATTATATTTTTTCACTACCCTCTTCTTCCCTTTCATTCTCCTCTCCCATATAACTTTTAAAATAAAGTATCTAATGATAATTGGAACCAAGCTACTTAAATCATATATTTGTAATTTATATTACCTGTCAATATGGACTTCTTATGAAAACTTAAGAACAAATGAGTTGAATAGAAATTCACCTCACTGCTTTTAGATGTTTGCACTGAAAAATGCAAGTTAGTTTCTAAGTTTGCCTGAAAAGCTTATAATCTTTTACAGTGTTTTGCTTTTGTTATAATGACAAGAGACTAAAAACATTTCTGACTCTTATTAGTTTCTCTTGGTGTTCTGACTGGATTCAATTACCATGAAGAAATCAGGTGATATTGGTAATGTTGAACAGGAGCTGAAAATTGGTCTAAAATCAGCTTGGTATTTAAAGAGAATAAACCGCACATTATTTTGAAGTTTAAAATTCTAATAGTAGACATTTGAAAATCCAAACCAATGCTTAAGTTGCTAAATATGAACCATATTACAGAGTATGGATATTGTGATGAATAGAAATGTTGTAGAAAAAGTAAGTAAATATTCCTATTGAGTTATTAAAGGGAATCAGAGTATAGAGATTTGAAGTGATTGCTAGTAAAATAGAACTTAGATAATCTATCCTTTCCTTCCACAAAAGGCTCACAGTTATAATTCAGATGAATGTGAATTCCATCATTAGTGAAATTTTGCTTAACTTTTGTTATATCTTATGTTATAATCTCATGATAGATAATCATCAACCTTTGATTTAATCTTTTTGTTTTACAGTTCTATCTATTCCATTCTTGATACTTCTCACTTAGTTTTGTTTGTCCTAACAACACAGGTGAACAGTGTGTCAGATTATAAAGTAGTCATATCATGGCCTCTTGGTGTAAATGACATTATTTAGAATGTGGAGGAGACTTTCCTTATGATAAAGTTTCTTAAATTCAGCATTGATGAAAATGAAAGTGCCAGAATTTAAATATTTACTAGCATAAGAAGCCTAACAGGGCTGAATGGAGAGAATTTAAAAGTTTGTCTTTGAAAGAAGAAACTGCTAACTATAACATTCGAGAAAATGGGGGAGTGACTCAATCATGTATAATAATTATTTATAGTATAAAGGTTTTCAAAGAAAATTGTAGGATATAAATCTCAAGTAAGTAGAGATTCCATTAAGCTAAGTTATAACAAGTTGGGAAGTTAAAGTTTATGCAGAAGCATATCGAAAGATAAAGAACCATCGCCTTGAAACTGCAGTGAATTAGAGATATAAGTTAATTTTATTTGTGTGTGAGTGTGTGTTTAAAGAAAAAAACAAATGAATGTAGAACAAAGTCAGGTTTTAATTTGGTTTAGCCTGCATTTCTTCCCATTTGTTTGTTTGCTCATTCATTTATTGAACATTCAGCCAACTAACATTTTTCTTTTTTTTAATATATTTTATTGATTATGCCATTACAGTTGTCCCATTTCCCCCCTTCATTCCCCTCCACCCTGCACACCCCCCCACCCACGTTCCCCAACTTTAGTTCATGTCCATGTGTCGTAAATTCTTTAGCTTCTACATTTCCCACACTACTCTTGCCCTCTCCCTGTCTATTTTCTCCCCACCTTCTATACTACTTATTCTCTGTACCTTCTCCCCCTCTCTCCTCCTCCCACTCCCCTGTTGCTAACCTTCTATGTGATCTCCATTTCTGTGGCTACACTCCTGTTTTAGGTGACTGCTTAGTCAGTTTTTGTTTTAGGTGTGGATGTTAATAACTGTGAGTTTGCTGTCCTTTCTCTGTTCCTATTTTTTATCTTCTTTTTCTTAGATAAGTCCCTTTAACATTTCATATAATAAGGGCATGGTGATGGTGAATTCCTTGAACTTGACCTTATCTGAGAAGCACTTTATCTGCCCTTCCATTCTGAATGAAAGCTTTGCTGGATAGAGCAGTCTTAGATGTAGGGTCCTTGTGTTTCATGACTTGGAATACTTCTTTCCAGCCCCTTCTTGCCTGTAAGGTCTCTTTTGAGAAATCAGCTGACAGTCTGATGGGAACTCCTTTGTAGGTAACTGTCTCCTTTTCTCTTGCTGCTTCTAGGATGCTCTCCTTCATTTTAATCTTGGCTGATGTAATTATGATGTGCCTTGGTGTGTTCCTGCTTGGGTCCACCTTTTTGGGGACTCTCTGAGCTTCCTGGACTTCCTGGAAGTCTTTCCTTTGCCAGATTGGGGAAGTTCTTCTTTATTATTTGTTTATTATTTATTATTTGTTCAAATAAGTTTTCCACTTGTTGCTCTTCCTCTTCCCCTTCTGGTACTCCTATAATTCAGAAGTTGGAACGTTTAAAGATGTCCTGGAGGTTCCAAAGCCTCTCCTCATTTTTTAAAATTCTGGTTTCTTCATTCTTTTCTGTTTGGTTGTTTCTTTCTTCTGGTCCACTCCATTGGTTTGAGTCCCAGTTTCCTTCTCATCACTACTGTTTCCCTGCTCATTTTCCTTCATTTCACTTAGTGTAGCATTCATTTGTTCCATCTAATTTGTGACCAAAATCAACCAGTTCTGTGAGCATCCTGATTACCAGTTCTGTGAGAATTCTGATCACGAGGTTGGCTATCTCTTGGTTGCTTAAAAGTATTGGCTGTGGGGCTTGATTTGTTCTTCTGTTTGAGCCATAATTTTTTGGTCTGGTCAGGCCTGTTTCGGGCCTGTTATGTATGAGGGGCAGAGCCTTAGGTGTTCACTAGGGCAGGGCAATCCAGTAGCTGGGTTGTGGTGCTGTCCCTGGGGTTGGGGTCAGAGAGGGAATAATGGCACTTGCTCCACTCTCTGTTGGATTTCGGTCCCCTCTGCCACTTCCCATAAGCAAATTGGGCCCTTCTGGTGCTGGTTCCTGGGTGGGTGGGCTTGTGAATGTTCTAGGATCCTGTGGGTCTTTCCAACAAAAATTCCCGTGAGGCTTGGAGTCTCTCCCCTGGCACCTCAACCTCTGCAAGTTTTTTCAGTCGGTGCTTTTAGGCTTTATTTCCCGTCGCCGGGGCCCTGGGTTGCGTGTTCTGTCTCACTGCCTGTTTTTTGCCTGGTTTATCTACGTGCAAATGTGTATCTGCGGTCAGCCAACCTCCTTGTGCACCTCACTGTGTTTGCTCGTTTCCTCCCTGTTTTGGGGTCTGCCAACCACCGCTTTTTTCTGCCCCGACTCTTCTACACCTGCTGCCAACTCCGCCCCTCTTACCCGTCTGGATGAATGGTTCGTTGTTGTCGGACTTTGGTACAGTTCAATTTTCTGTCTGTTCTGGTTGTGTTTTTGTTTCTGAATCTTTATTGCCCTTAAATTTGGTTGTGTGAGGAGGCACAGTGTTTCCACCTATGCCTCCATCTTGACTGGAAGTCCCACTTGGAAGAATTTAATTGAGAGTGATGGAACTGAATCTTTTGATAATTTCAGGAATAAATACCTTTTCTGACTAAGAAGATATAGCAAGTACTAACTAATCAAGACATGGAGAAAAAATAAGATTATAATGAACAAGTTGCTATTTATTATCTGTTAAATAGTTCTTTGATTGTGTCGCAGAGATCAGAATACTCATTTTACATGAAGTTAAACTAACAGCCAGAGTGCCTATTTTTACATGATTACTGGGAAAAGATAGCCAGAATGGTCATTACCTTCCTAGATATCTACTGTGGAGGACAATGCAAGAGTAAAAAATACCACAAATTTATAAAATGATGGATGAGCTATCAAAAGACATGGAGCTCCTTTCTTATTAACATGATATTCATTTCTAGCTTTGGGAAAATTTACAGAGTAAGAGTGAGCTCAGTCTGCCTCCTAATTTCTTATTTAGTCTGTCATTGTGAAACCTACCTTTACAGAAGCTGGTTTTCCATCTGAACATTTCATGAGTCAACACTTACATTCTGGAATATATGTATAAGATCCAGAACTTGTTTATGTGAGGGGCTTAATATCATTTAGGTTGACTTACTGTCTATTTAGGGACATATTTTGTGGATGTGTATAAGAATCTATTTAAATGTGTTCGAGCCCTGGCTGGTGTGGCTCAGTTTGAACATTGTCACATAATCTAGATCAGGTGTCCCCAAACTCCAGTACCATGGCCTGTTAGGAACTGGCCATAAGCAGAGCTTGCCTGAGGAAGCTTACCTGTTGCCTCACTGCCACCACCCCATTCTTCCAGGAAACCAGTCCATGGTGCCGGAAAGGTTGGGAACCCCTGACCTAGAGGATGTGGGTTTGATTCCTGGTTGAGGCACATACCTAGGTTGCAGATTGGGTCCCTGGTCCAGGTGTATATGGGAGGCGATCTATATTTCTCTCTTACATCAGTGTTTCTCTCTTTGCCTTCCTCTTTTTTATCTTTCTACATTTGAGGTGTTGGAAATTGAAAGGAGTAGAAATAACAGATATAATAAAGGCAGTCACAGCATATAGGTTGTTGATCGGCTTAACAAATGCCTGAAACATACACTACTCTTTTGCTTGAGTACATGACTTCATACTTGCCAGTCCACCTCTATCATAAGGAAATGTAGGGTCCCATCTGTTGAAATGGCACTGTGCTTAAAGGCCAGTAGTTTTGGACTTTATCAGTCCTGGAAGAGAAATTAATTTCATGAGAGTGAGAGGGCATCTCTCTAACAACATATTCCCCATGGTTTATCTGCCCTCTTGTTACTATTTTATAGAAATCACCAGAGAATTAAGGATCCATATCATACATGATTTCTTTTTTTCAAGTCAAAGTAGTAATAGCTAGTTGTGTGCGTTAGAGAGCCAGTACTCTTCCAAGTAAATGGTGTCCTCATGAGAACACTACCAAAAATTTTCATAATAGTTTAGACCCAGTCTTCTTAAGTAACACTGATATATTTAAGACAGTTATATGATTTGGGATTCCTATAAACCTCTGAAAATATTTCTAGATGGAGCTGTTCCACAAAAATCTGGAAACTTACTTACGTAGAACTAAATGGTTAAAAATGGCTATCTGTTAGTTTTATGGGCCCTCATTCTGTACCTTACCTTAGGAGCTGGCCTTAAAAACAGAGGGTCATAATAATTTGTGGTGGTGGTGGTGGTGGTAGTAGTAGTAGTCGTCGTCGTCGTCGTCATAGTCATTGGCCCCGTTAAGAATGTAATGAAACCTTTGTACCCCTTCCCAAAAAGTGCATGTATACATATAACAATTTTTGTATATAATTTTTTGGAGTTCATGGGCAGTTTTGATTGTAAGCCAGTATTCCTTGTTTCATAAGCCTCTAAATTATGAGTGTTATGGAATGACAGTTGCATTCCTTACCAGTTCCTCAACAGAGGCTGCTCTTAAAAATATAAATAAACCTATGTAAGGATGATGGTGGTTTAAGTAAACCTTTGACTGTCATCTGTTCACCTTCCTTTTTCCTTCACTGTTTTGGTAGTGCAGTGATTTCTGGAGAATTGTCAGTTAAAGCAGCATACCAATGATAGAATGGCAGCCTGGTAATTAGAAAAGTCACTCTTCTCCAAAATTGGTGAAATGGTAGCAAATGGCTAATTCTGTGTGCCTTATTCCGTTTGGGTTCCTGTCTATAGTTACATAGCTTCCATAGCTACATTCCACATACCTATCTGAATGCAGTTTCTAAATCCAAACTCAACCACATCTCTTGGAAGAACAGACTCTTTCACATTCTTTTAGATCCTGCCCACCTCTGATCTGGCTGGTGTGGCTCAGTGGATTGAGTGCTGGCCTGTGAACAAAAGGGTTACCCGTTCAGTTCCCAGTCAGGACACATGCCTGGGTTGTGGGCTAGGTCCCCAGTAGGGGGTGTGCGAGAGGCAACCCCACATTTACGTTCGTCTCCCTCTCTTTCTCCTTCCCTTCTCTACGGTCTAAAACTAAATAAATAAAATATTTAAAAAAAAGAGATCCTGCCCACCTCTTACGCTTTGTATCTCACTGGACATTCTAAGACTTGTGTTCCACCTGTTGGAACTGCCATCATTCCCAAGCACAGTTTGTTTATATCTCCATGACTTTCATATTTCTCCCAGTGCGTGGCTGCTTAGCAAACACCTACCCATCTTCTGAGACTCAGTTCAAGTTGAACTGTGAAGCCTTATCTGGCCGCCTCCCCTTTGGGCGAATAATATGCACTCATTTCTCTTTGGCATATACCTAGAAGTGGAATGCTGGGCCACAGGGTAAGCATATTTTTATCTTTAGTAAATACTGTCAGTTTTCCAAATTGATTTTATGACTTTACCAGGGTTGTGGTATTTAAGTTCCTCCACATCTTCAACAGCATTTGATGGTGTTATTCTATTTAATTTTAGCCGTTCTGGTGGATAATAGTACTTATTGGGGTATATTTGCATTTTCCTGATGACTGGTGAGGCTGAGCATCTGTTTATGTGTTTGTTTAGGCATTTGGACATCCTCTTTTGTGAAGTACCTGTTCTTAGTATATTTTCTGAGTGCAGTTCCTTTTTCAGACATATACATTGCAAATATCTTCATCCAATGTGTGGCTTTCCTTTTTACTTTCTTGGTGATATTTTTTGATGAACAGAAGTTGTTACCCTAAAAGTCCATTGTCATTTTTTTCTTTAAAAAAAAGATTTTGATCTTGTTTGAAAGGTATGTTTTGGGGGTTAGAAGGAAATAGAAAATTATCAACAGGTATGAAGTTTCAAGCAAGATGAATATACTGTGCAACACTGTACCTTGAAGTTTTGTTAAGAAGATAGGTCTCATGTGTTCTCACCACAATAAAATAAGATTAAGTGTGTATTAGGTAATAGTCTATTGAATGGAAACAAACTAGAGAAACAGCTAGTCAGTATTAGAATAGTGGAGTTAGAAAAGATGTCTAGAAGTTACTGGGTTTTATCAATTTTATGTAAGAGCAAAATAAGACTTTGAGAGATGTGTGCTTATGGTAGCTAAGTGCATTTCAAATCTTTTCAAAATGTATTTTTGCTTGTTATAAAACTAATAATACATTCCTGCACTATGTCAAGAAAAAAGTACATACAGTTTTTTTATTTCCAAATCTTTTTTCCTAAAGTAACCAGTGCTATCAATTGCTATAGAATCATCTGTACTTATTTCTGTATGCATACAAATACATATGATTTTTCTGCTCTTTACAAATATGAGATCATGCTTTTTTACTTAAAAGTAGCAGACATGGATCCCCCAACCCCATTGTGTGTGTGTTCATAGCATAACTTTGCATATTAGAGATACTAATCCTTTCTCATAGTTATTGTATTTTTCTCCTAATCTATTGTCTTTTGATTTTGTTTGCAATATTTTATCTTCGGATATATGAGGCTTTTGTGTAATCAAATGTGTATTTCATTTATGGCTTCTAGTTTCCTGATTTGCTTAAGCAGGTTTCTTCCTGTAGGCTATAGAAACATTCACAACTATTCTTCGGGTACTTTTAGTTTTGCATAGAGCTCTTAAATCCATGAGGAAATTATTTTTGTATGTAACATGAAGAACGAGCCTAACTTTGTTTTCTCCAAATGAATTGTCAATTAAGGTCAGTAAGCAGCAACATATTTCAAGTCAGCTTCTTGCCATATTGAAGTCCATTAATTGAAAAGTTTTCACAGCACTACTGTGAAAAGTTTTTATGCAAAGTAGGAAAGGAATCCCTTCTACAAGACAATTTATTTTGATCTGCCATATTTTTAAGTGGATTTATTCAGATATAATTAATGTACTATAAATTCACTAATTTAAAATGGACATTTTCAATAGTTGTATATTCATCTAGTTTTGCAGCCATCACCACTCTCTAATTTTATTTATTTTTTAGTCCTCACCCAAGGATATGTTTATTGATTTTAGAGAGAGAGGAAAGGTGGGAGGGGAGAGAGAGAGAGAGAGAAACATCGATGTGAGAGAGAAATGTTGATCAGCTGCCTCCTGCACATGCCCCAACTGGGGATTGAACCCACGACCTAGGTATGTGCCCTGAACCAGAATCGAACCTGCAACCTTTTGGTGCACAGGGATGACTCTCCAGCTTAGTGCCCACCCCCCGCCCTCCGTCAGGGCACTGCTGTCTAATTTTAGAGCATTTCATCTTGGTCCCCGTTAGCGGTCACTCGGCATTCCTGGCATTCCCCTGTCCCCTAGCTACTATCTGTTGTACTTTCTTCATAGATTTATTTGCCTTTATTTCATATAAATGTAGTCATACAATATGTTATCTTTTGGAACTCATTTCTTTCATTTAGCATAATGTTTTCAATGTTTGTCTGTTGTAACATGTATCAGTACCTCATTCCTTTTTATTTGTGAATAATATTCCATTGCATGGCTAATGTTGCTATGAACACTTGTGTACAAGTTTTTGTGTGGACACAAGTTTTCATTTGACTTCTAAACCTAGGGGTGAAATTGCTAGGTCATGTGGTAACACTGTTTAACTTTTATGAGGTTAACTTTTATAAGGTTAAACACTGGTTTAGCCTTAACCAGAGGAACTGCCAGACTGTTTTCCAAAGCAACTGTACCATTTGACATTTCTATTCCAATTTCTCCTCAGAAAATTTTTATAAAAAACAAAAGTAAGATATTTACAGTGTGTATGTTGCTCTCTTGAAGTGGCTGTTTTGTTTAGTGCACAACCATGTGCACTGGCCCTGAATTGATTGCCTCTAGCACTTATTAAAATATAATTCACTAATGGCAAAATCTATCTGATGCAACTTCTACTTTCCTCCTGTTGCCATTTTAGAATTCCCTAGGGACAGAGATCAGTGTCCCTATACATTGCTTGCAACCACAGTCCTATCTCACCTTTTTTAAAACAACAAAATTGAAGTTATGTATTTCATCCTTGTTAATTTTGCTTCTCAAGAAGAGCTAAGTAATGTTTGATTAGATTTTCATCTGACAGTCAATGCATATAATTTTCTTCCTCAGAATTAGCTGTGAGAGTGCTTTCCCCTTTGTGGCCTGCTAATTGTAATTTATATATGTCATTTTCCTGTTCTAAGTTTCTGGCAGTAGTTCATTGGTATGATAGTTTTTCTTTAGTCATGAGAGACATTCTTTCCTCCAGTTTAGTGTTCCCGAAATTAGAAAATAACATGGTTGATAATTACATTTAATATGGTAGTGGTTTTTACATTTTTTTTTCTCCTGAAAATGTGGTCATTAATTCATGAAGCTTCTTAAAATTAGTGTTACCTTGGAATTTAAGAAATATATGCTGTATATAAGTATGACAATAACTAGATTTATTTGTGATTAGCACTCGAGAAGTTAAGAATTGTTGGTGATTATCACAATCTTTTTAAATAAAGACTTGTTCTGTAGTTGAGTGAAAAAGCTAAGTTTGTCCAACTTTGTAAGTGTTTATATTGTGTAAATTTTTTAGGAATATAGTTCAAATTTTGTTGGTAACTTGATGACGATACTATAAGCATTTTGTTATTTTAGTGACTTATTTAATGTCAGTGATTTAGTGGTTTAATGTAAAACATCTTACACCAGGACATTGCTTACCCTTTTACTTTTGAAGAGCAAATTACATGGCTCTATACATAGTGTTTATTTTTGAAATTGTAAAAACAGTAGGGGATTATGTAATATTTAAAGAAAAATATCAATTCTTTAATATTTTTATTTTGTCTAATCTTTTTTAGTCTTTATATGCATAGTTAAAAATATAGTAATATATGTTTATTCAGTCTCTAGGTACTTATTGAATATCTTTTATGTTTCAGGTACTTTGCTTAAGGCCATAGTAGTGAATAAGGCAGACATGATTTTTATTTTCATGGAACAGAGAGTCTAGTGCAAAGTATGGATATTTAAGCATATAACTTATATGATAAGTGTTAAGAGAGTTACAGTATGTTGCTTGAGCATTTAACGGGGAGATCTCTTTGGTCTAGGGGTTAGGAGATATTTCAGCGTTGAAGTGACCTTTAATCTGAGAAGGAAAAGATAAGCAGAAGTCATCTGGGAAGGGGGCGGAAGAGAGTTTTAGAGAGAGAAAAATGACTATATGTTCTCTTAAAGGAGGGAAGACAGATGTTTGATGAGCTGAAAAGTACTTAGAAACACATATATCTCATATATATATATCACTTTCTGCTTTTTCTAGTTGTTTTTTGCCCCTGCTTTACTCATAGCAGAGTGGGAAATGGTGATACTACAAGAAGATTAGGGGCAGATAGATGCGTGAAGTACTGTTTTAAGTATTTTTCAAACTTTAGTTCATTGAACCCTAACAACCCTTTTTTTATTCCTAAATGATTTAACTGAGGCATGGTGTGTCTTGCCCAAAATTAATATAGCAGAACTGGTATCTGAAACTATACATTCTGCATCCAGAGTTTGTATGCTTAAGTACTGCACCATATTGTAATGCAGATCTAAGTTGTAAGTTATGATTAGGATTGGGAACTTTATATCTGAAAATAATATGAAAGAATTCAAAGGTTTTGAGCAGGTAAATGACACAATCAGGTTGTTAAAGCATTTTTCTGGCTGCATCTTAGAAAAGGAACTGGAGGAGAGGAAGGGATATACAAAGTTGTTAGAAGGCAAGAATTGTTTTCTCAGACAAATCCGTGTCAGTGGAATTAAAGATAAGTAGATGCAATAAAAAATTAGTTATATGGTATTCACAGATTTTGGTGTTAGATTGAAGTTTGAGAATAAGGGAGTGAGAGAAGACAAGGAGGATTGCCAGATTTCTGACTTGAGAAACTGGTAGTACCATGATTACTTAGCTAATAGGATATATCCTAAGAAATATGGTGATCATCTATAAAAAAATTAAACAGCCTGAAACCTAAGTCAAATCAAAATGTATAATGTGCTATAAATTTTTGAAAATCTCATATAGTTAATTTGTATATTTTTTAATGTTGAGAAATAGAATAGTGATTACAGTCTCTGTATAATGAAGATTACAAAAAATTTATTACAGGTGAGACAAACTAGATTTTTAACTTAATTTTAAGCTAAACATCTGCCAACATTGTTCATTCTGCAGTAGTAATTTTAGTTAAGTGTACTTACTCAAAAAGAAAAAGTTATACATTAGGGAAAGTTAATAAGATAAATTACCTTTCTTACCAAGTTAAAAATAAACTTATAAAACTTCATTCACTTTATAGTTATATATTGTCATACTGCCTTCCTTTGCATAGATCATGTTACCTGTCTTTCCAGCTGTCTGCTTGACTTTCCACTTAAATGTTTCATAGGCATCTAAGTTTTATTTTTGTAATTGATTTGATTTTTATTTTATTTATTTTAAAAATATTTTTATTTATTTTATTTTTAGAGAACGGGGAGGGAGAAAGAGAGAAACATCAATGTGTGGTTGCCTCTCACAGGCCCCCTACTGGGGACCTGGTCTGCAACCCAGGCCTTGACTGGGAATTGAACAGGGTACCCTTTGGTTCACAGGCCAGCGCTCAATCCAATGAGCCACACCAGCCAAGGATGGATTACTGTTTCTTAATATAGCCCAACAAGGCCCTTTGCAGGCTATTTTTGTTTATCCATTTTCATTTTGTGCTATTTCCCCTTTGGTTTATCTGTTGTTAATCTTTACACTCTCGGGGACTTTACACATACTATTCCCTATTTTTGGATAATTTTTGCCTCCATATTTTGCTTTGTGGTTTCTTACTCAGACTGGGTCTTGCTGGAAGTTAACTATTTTTCTAAGAGATGTTCTCATTCCTCCAATTTCCCTTGATCTACTAGTTTATGTAGTAGTGTCTTCACTATTATAGTTACTATTTATGTGATTACTCATTTGTCTGCCTTCCTCTCTAAAATTTAAAGTTAATGAGACAACTCTATTCTGCTACTTACGGCTGTATCTACAGTGAGTGTCAAAATTCTCTAAACATATTTTGAAGCTCTTAAAATACTGAATGAGTGAAGGGACAGGTTAAGAATGATGAATTCATAATGGAAATGATGGAGTGGTCAGGGAGGTGGTTGGAAAGTCAGTAAAATGTATCAATCATAGAAGCCAAGTGAGAGTATCAAATAGCAAATATGCCAAATGTAGCAGGGAGGAAAAAGATCAGAACGAAAATTGATCTTTGGGAGGCAGTATAACATAGTGTTTAAGAAGAGCCAGACAGACCTGGCCTTTACCTTTTATTGGCCATTAACCTGTTTTCCATCTCTAGAAAGGGAATAATACTAATAACTACCTCATGGTGATTGTGAGTGTATTTTTTAAGAAACTTCATTATTTTTCAGAGAGAGGAAGGGAGGGAGAAAGAGTGGGAGAGAAACATCCACTGATTGCCTCTTACATGCCCCCAGTTGGGGACCTGGCCTGCAACGCAGATTCTTGCTCTGACTGGGAATCTAACCAGTGACCCTTTGGTTCACAGGTGGACACTCAATCCACTGAGCCACCAGCCAGGGCTGATTGTGAGGTTTATTATTTATTTATTATTTTTTTATAACTTAAAATTTAAAATTTAAAAAAATCATTTGGCAATATTTATTGCAATATAACTTGATATGAAAATATTTAATTTCCTCTGGATAATCAGACCTCTCAGATGTCAAACATGAGGAAGGCAAAAGGGAGCTTGGGGGACAAGAGTAGAGAGAAGCTATTACACACAGTAGTCAGGGAGTACAGGGCTGCACCTCGTACTCCCTTGGGTTCTATATACCCTAGCAGGCCTCCACCCACTCCCAAGACCTGAGAGAAATGCAGGTGGCCCTGAGAGAAGGTGGAGACACAGATGTACCTGACAAAAGCTGGGAGTGGTTTTGAGGCCCAACTAATTTTCTAAAATTGTAACTCCAGTAAAATTGTGTTGTTGGTATTTAGAAAAATAAAAAACTTTAACATGTGGTCCTGCATCACGTTGGACTTCCTGTGCAGTGCCGCTGTCTGTGGGGATAGAGGGCAGGAGTAGGTGGTGAGGTTGTTTCTCTACTGCTCAGAGCAGAGAAGGAAGGTGAGAGAGTAGAAGGCAGGAGCAGGAACCTTGCAGCAGCCCTGCCCTGAACTGACCAGAAAGCCATAGCTTTACCTTGGGCTAACCAGGCAGCTCTAGCTTAGGGATGAATGGTGCCTTTCACCCTTTGCAGCCGTGGAAGTAGTTCCTTTTACTCCTTTCCTCCTGTCCCATCTGCTGCCAAAATGCCCAAACTTGGGCCATTTGTCGTCCAAGAGACCAAAACAGGCCAACGGTAGTTTCTAAATATGAGTAGATCATGTGCCAGAATTTGAAACTTGAGGCTTAGGAGAAGGGGGTTTTCCAGAGCAGACCCCAGTTCTGGGAACTTCTATGGGGAAGGGTAGGGGAAGACTGGGCAGGTTCAAGCTGTATGGTTAGTATAATAAATTAATCAGAAGCTTTCACAAAACAAACACCCCAGGCCCACTGAGAATGAGGATTGCTAGGGAACCAAACACCGAGGGGAAACCAGCTGACTGGCCTAAGGTGTTGCAGTACAACCTCATAAGCCCACTGGCTCTGTAACCAAGTAGGAGACTCAAGGCCTCTTGTTGGCTATTCTGCAGGTTAGTAAAGCTGTTTCTTCAGTTGGTGCAGGACACCAATCATGATCTGTAGAGCCTGAGGCTTATAGTACTCCTCAGTCCAGCTGAAGACACAGGCTGATAGCTCCTGAAAGCTGGCCATGGAGATGGAGGCATTGAAAAATTGGGACAGGGAGTCTGTGATGCCTTGAAACATGTTGAACTTGACCTGGTCAGAGACCTGGTTCTCCACCTCATGGGGGTTATCCTGGTATGCCTTCACAATATGCTCATAGGTCACTTTCATGATCTTTGGGGCCATGATGTCCTTGCGTAGAGTGGACACCTCCTCCTGCTTTTTCTTCTGTTTGTGTAAAAACTGGATGTAGTCAGTAGTTTTCTGCATAATGATGGCTTTGCTGAGCCTTTGGGAGCCAGTGGAGAAGTCCTGCTGCTGGCAGGTAAGGGATGATGGTCTGAAGGTCATCAGAGCCTCTCTTGGTGGCATCCCTCTTCTGTTCAGCCTGAATGTGTGCCTGCCGCCACCAGTCCTTGTAAGACTCCTTGTAGGACTCCTGGTGGTAATCACTGTCTTTGTCATCTTAGTTGGGGACGGAAGAGGCACTGGTGGAACTGATGCTCTTAGCTCTGGACACTACACTCCCCTTGTGGGTGCTTTCTACAAAAAGCCCAGGGTCCAGGCTGTTGTTGCTGTAGGGATACTCCACATTGGAATGCGCAGGGGTTGAGCTGTCTTCTCTGTAGCCCTTGGGCCCAGGGAGTAAAGGTAGTGGTATTTTGGGGACCAGAGAAACTTCCCGGGCCCCTACATGCACCAATTTAAGGGTTTTTTTTTTTTAAAGATTTTATTTATTTATTTTGAGAGAGGGGAAGGAGAGAGGGAGAGAAGTATCAGTGTTTGGTTGCCTCTCATGCACCCCCACCTGGGGACCTGCCCCGCCACCCAGGCATGTACTCTGACTGGGAATCAAACTAGTGATCCTTTGGTTCACAGGTTGGCACTCATCCACTGAGCCACACCAGCCAGGGCTGATTGTGAAGTTTAAATAAAATAATCTATATAAAACGTTTAACATAGAACTTTGCGGAATTTCAATAAGTTTTAGGTATTTTTATTGCTTTTACTAGTACTGAACCCGCTGTAAGGACTCATTTGTAGTATTTTAAAGTGTGTAGTTGATTTTATATTGCCTTGCTGGACAGTGTCCTATCAGAGCGTGTCTGTTCCCTTCCTAGTCCTTGTGATAAACAGGGTATCCGCACAAAATGGTCTCCAAACATATTTGAATTGTTTTCCAGAGTGATTTGGTATCTCACAGACTATAGAGCACTGTATTAACAGTGAATTTGTTCATTTTTATCAGATTCATTGTCACTTGGATAGATGTGAGATTAGTGTAGGAAGTGTGGGATAGGTAGTGGTCTTCACTTTATAGAAGAAATGGGGTATGGAGTTGTAAACAAGTTTTAGTAGTTCCTGTTTAAAAGTTCCATATTTGTATCAGTTGCCAGATATTTAATGGCATATTGGAGAAGCAAGTAGCACTCATCACTATACATTTGTGGTTGATTTTGTAAATTTATAGGTAGTATCTAACATGTTAGATTATCATACTTTATGTTAATATAATGTATATATCCTATTAATATAATTAGCAATTTTCTAAAAGTTTGTTCACAACTAAAATGATGTAGGTTAAAGGGGTATGTATGCTATAGATCAGGGGTGTCAAACTCATTTTCACTGGGGGCCACATAAGCCTCACGGTTGCCTTCAAAGGGCCAAAATAATCTTAGGACTGTATAAATGTAACTACCCCTTAACTGTTAAGGAGTTGAAATTACATTCGGTTCTTTGAAGGCAACTGTGAGGCTGATGTGGCCCCTGGGTGAAAATGAGTTTGACACTCCTGCTATGGATTTAGTTAGTTTCCCTTGAATTTGGACCAAGCTGTCCTAGATTGTTGTAGTGATTTGAAAACGTACTAGAAATCTCTATTTTGCAAGGGAAATGAATGTTGAATTTTGTCTCTTTGAGTGAAGAGACTCTTGCAGTCTTAGTTCTGTATTTCTCCCTGGAACTGTGTTTTAAATTGAATATATCATGGTCAGAACCAGAATAAGTTGTGTAACAATATGGCATTCTTGCCCCTGGATGGAAAACCTAGATTATATAGATACCTTTCCAAAAGCTGAAAAATACCATTCAGAAAGAACATTGCTTTGAAAGCTCAAAAACAGCATTCTGGCAGCTTCTGTAGGGACTGCCTTTCAAGCAGTTTACATTTAGCAGATAAAAAGCATTCTTTGTTGTAAAGTATCTTTAGAATTTGGATTTATCTTTACTAGAAATACTTAAACTTGGTATGTGGGATTTGCCAGTCATGATTTCCTAGTCTTGCTGCCTAAATGGATTCACGAAATATGCTGTTAAGCATACTGTTCTTTTTCCTACTTGATCAAGTTAGGGAAATATATTTTTCCAAGTTAGGGAAATAGGAAAAGTAGGATAGCGATAAATTTTTCCAAGTAATTCCTTATTAATTTACTGATGTTCTGCTATTTTTTAAATAATATGTGTCACTTGGATTCAGTTATTTCCTTTTTTAAAAAAATGAATGGAATCATGCATTCCCAACTGTTTTATAGAATGTTTTGAAAGTAGGAAAGTACTGGTAAAAATACTCTGAATTCTTTGCAAGAAATACTGAAATTCTGTGGCATTGGCCAAAAGGTCCTTTACATTTTTTTCTGTAAAATGGCTCTAATAGTGCTTGGTTGTCTTTAACATCATTCAAAACATTTTTGTTTGATTGTATTGTGACAGCTGTCATATCAGCATGCATTTAAAAAGGACTTATTAAAATTGGTGAATTTTTATGTAGCCATGGAAGAAAATATGCAACATTTTGGCATACTATGCTTTATTGTTTTAAGAAAGGTAAAAATGCAACTGAAATGCAAAAAAAAAAAAATGATTTGTGCAGTGTATGGAGAAGAAGGTGCTGTGACTGATTGAACATGTCAGAAGTAGTTTGCAGAGTTCCTTGGTACAGTTGATGTTTTGGCCAAATAATTCTTTGCTGTGATGCTGTCTTATGTACTGGAAGATGTTTAATTTAGCAGCACCCCTGGCCTCAACCCACTAGAAACCATTAGTGGGAGATAGCTGACATACTCAAAATATCCAAATCAATAAAGTGTTTGGTGAAAATGAAAAATGTACATTTTATTTTATGGAAGAAACTAAATAGACTTTTTTGTCTACCCAAAACTTTACATTTATAAATATAAAGACTTCTGGAATCCTTTCATTATAAAAAACAAGTATTGAAGGGAATTTTAAAATTGTGTACTTATGATTAGTGAATATAAAAGCAGTTTTGTGTAAATTGTTATTTGTTTCTAATAACTAATTCAAAAGATATGTGGCAGGTCAATCACTTCATTAGTTATGTGAAACCCAGGATGAACATT